>CAEFZY010023074.1:0-27134 GCA_903066815.1 Brachyrhaphis roseni
CCCCCCCCCCCCCCCCCCCCCCCCCCCCCCCCCCCCCCCCCCCCCCCACCCCCCCCCCCCCCCACCCCCCCCCCCCCACCCCCCCCCCCCCCCCCCCCCCCCCCCCCCCCACACACACACACACAAAGTTAACACCGGGCTGCTAAGCTTTGCTGTGTTTACCAGCTGCAGGAGTCCGGCTTCTCAAACTGGAGAAAACACTTGAATGTTTGGATCAAAGTTCAGCAAAGTCTAAAAATTAATGGAAAACACGATAAAGAAATCCAGAAATCACATTTTCTGGAAGTGAACTGAGAAGTTTAACGGCTGGAAAACTATTTAAAAAAAGATGGAGCCGAAGCAAAGTGCTGAATGCCTTCAAGCTTACTCACTAATCTTAGCCATATGTGTTAAAAACCAAACAAATTTTTCCTTTTCTACGTAAAAACTGTCATTCAGAGTCAGCCAGAGTTCCTGGGCGCTCACTCTACCAACCCGAAGAGACTTATCAACGAATCGATGGAGAGACGGAGGAAAGCAGGCAGACGAAACGCTGCTCACCGTCCTGGAGCCGCGGCGCAGAGCAGGAAGTTCCTAACGGGTTTCAGCTGCCGACCAGATGGTGCTGCGCCGCCGAGGAGAGGATGGCGGCTCTGCCTTCACACTCAGCAGCTGACATCCAGAAAGCCCACTTCCTCCGCCCAGGAGGAGCTTCAGGAAGGAGAAGGGACCGCCTTTCAGCGCGAATTCAGAGAAGAAGAGACCCTGAAATGATTCATCAGCAAAAATCCCCACAATCTGCAAACCTTACAAACATCGTAAACCGAGCAGCTACGCTTCACATGGAGAGTTCAGATTTATGGTGCGGATGTCCAGTTCACACGGCGAGACGTTTACACCGACGTTTCATGAATGACACCCAGATTATCATAAATACTCCAAGGATAATCCAAGTTCGGATTCAAACCAGCCGTGTTCACTTTAATCCAACTCCAGTCCGTTTGCCTGGAAAGTCCGGTTCGGTTGGGAAAGTCTGGATGCTAATTGAACTCTGGTCCGCCTGCAAACAGTTGAAGCGAACTCTGGTTTGGTTCCAACAAACGCCAAGCAGGAAGTGGACTACAGCGCAGGGCATTCTGGGTAAATGCAACCAAAACAAACATGCTAGCCTAGCGCTAGCAGGATAAATGGCTCCTGGTCCTCAGCCAAAGACAACAGAGAAATCGTCCAACTGCTGTTGTTGTTTACGTTTCTTGAAGAAGGAAGTTGAGCTAAAGACAAACACATCATCCTAAACCAACCAGCTACACTTTAAACGCAGCGCTCAGATTTATTGTCTTTGTTCACACAGGAAAATCTTTACTCCAGTTTTCCTCCTCCGATAATCTTCAACGATTATCAGCACAGCTCTAAAATCACACCGGCCATGTTTAGTTTAATCCAACTCCAGTCCGACTGGGGAGGCATTACTAGCATTATTTCAGCTAATAATGACATTAGCCTAGCACTTAGTGTTAGCTTCTGCTAAGTATGTTGTAAGTGTAACTTCCCCTAAGTACCATGCTGGTGTAATGCTTCCCCTGTTAGTAGGACTAATGCTTATAATTGGTGCTTTAGGGTTAGTGCAGCTAACGTTTTGGTTAGCATTGGTCACCACTGCTGGGAAGGGTCAAAGGTCATCTCCAAACAACCAGAAGTCTTCCCATGAATGGCAGTCCCAGCAGATTCAGCCCAACATCAGAGAAATTACCAAAATCCCAAGAGCTCCATCTCAGACTCTACAGGCATCAGTTAGCAGGTTAAAGGTCATGAGTCTGAACCAGAGTGGGTGCTTAGAAACAAGATGGCGGCAGGTTTCTGCATGAGGGAGTGTTTAGAGCAGGGAGGTTCTGCGTTCCCACTGGATTTTTAGATTTATCCCAGTTTGGACAGTGGGGTCCAAACTGGGTGGAAGTAAAAACCATTAAGCTTCTCGGGTTGATCGGGTGAAACAAGCGCAGATCCCCATCGCTCTGCAGATCGAGTTCAACACATCCTGACTCCAATTATTTCAATCTCTTCCTGGGATGTGAGTGTTTCTCTGGAAACGAGGCGCGTCTCTGTGGATTTCCATGTACAGATGAAGCCCAGACATGATTAGCGCTCCTTGCTAGCAGAGGAGAAAACTTCCTGTCGGACGGCTACTGAAGAAAACTTTCTACACTTTCTGGTTTTTCTGCTTAAGAAAAAAAACGTTAAAAGTTGGCAGGAAATGTGACAATAAGACAAGATAATGATGTGTTAGGGCTGGATAATAAATCAATAACAATATCACTAGACAATACAGCTGATAGAATATTCAATATGTAGAATATCGACTGAACTCTGATCCAGAACCGCATGGCATTCTGGGAGACGTAGGCAAAGGAAAGCATCGATCTGCTCAACCTCTCACCTAGCTAAGCTAGCTTGGTGGAATCAACTCACTCTCTGGCTCTTCGGTTGCCTGGCAACGACCTGCTGGGTAACAAGCAGTTTCAGTTTCACTCATTTGAAATTTTAGAATATTTATTTTCTTGAGTTTGTTTCTTTCATCATTTATTTTTATTTTGCTTTTTTAAATTTTAGTTTAAAATATATTTTTTATTGTGCCGAGTTTGTTCCTTATTTAAGGAAACAGAGAAACAGCTGGTCCACTTAGAAGAACAAAGTACATAGTTTGCAGCTGAATTACTTAAAAATGACTGAAATCATTTTTTCTGTAGCAGAAATTCTTTGCACATATTTCATAAAACAGAAAGGTATCTACAGTATTTAACATTTATAATGAAAATGTGATATTTTATGTTTTTTCTTCAGTAATATGACATGTTTTTGTTTTTTTGAGGAAACTGAATCAGCCCAGACCAGAAGCTTCTTGCATTCGCGATACGTGTGGCCAGTAAACACGTCTCAGGTCTGCAGGCATAAATACAGTGCGAGTCTGGACCGGCAGACGGCTTCATCATAATAACAACACGCTGCCGCGCGGCGTCCAGGCGGCTCGGAGCAGGAAATGTTTGCCTGTCAAACTCTGAGGGAAATGGAAAAGCAGCGGCACTGGAGCCAATCTGCTGTCACAATTTTACACCCAGCAGGACGAATTTCAGCTGATTCCACTTCTCCTTCTGCTTTAATTCATGGACACAAACACACATCTTTAAAAAAAAAACTTTAAAAAGGGAATTGTTGTTGATTAAATAAGTTACAGGAGCTGCTCTATAAAAAAAACAAGCATTTATGATATTGATTTATCCAAAAAATCTCTTGATCTCAGGTGTGTGTCTGCTTTTATCAATTTGTAACCTGTTGGATTCATTTTAATGCTTCTTTAAAGACAAATTTGAATTAAAAAAGTGTATAATAATGTCTTGACCCTCATGAAATACCGCCGCGGCCTCCCTAGAGGTTGCGACCCTCATGTTGAAGACCTCTGACCGATAAAGACGTGACAAAGTGTCGCCCCCTACAGCCAATATGTGAGCTGCTGTGAAATGAACCAAAACAATGATGGGCACAAGAATCTGCTAATAGCAAAGCTAACATTTTGCTAACTCTGAAAACATTTAGCTCACATAGCTTAAACAAACGTAATTCTTTAAGATTAGTTCTTAAACGGTAACAGTGAAGCTGTTGCTGTTTAACAGCTTATGATGTCAGTACATCATAAGAGCAACCTTCTGCGTCTGTGTTTGTGCTGAGCTTGCACTGATGTGAGCGCAGGTACGTATTTGTGTTTGCGCTAAAGTAGCATCACCGCCAGCCAATCACAGACAGGACTGTAACTGATGTGCTTAAACTTTATAATATATTTTTTGTTAGCCTTTTTCCAAGACTACAGTTACACAGAGAGCTAGCTACCTAGCTAGTGCTCTACTTCATCTAGCCTGGGCTAGGCTAACGTTAACAGTGCCGGTTCTGTGGTGTCAAAACTTTGGAAAAAGAAAGCATCCAATGTTTTCGATTCTCTTTAATTCATCTTTGCCATCAGTTACTAGTGGATAAAAGACAAACAACAATAAACAAACTAACAACAATTAGCCTGGCAGGGGGCAGGTAAAGCCTGGTGGCCCCCAGGCTTAATGTAAGCAAAGATTTGTCGCATTACTTTGTTTTCCCTCCTACAGAAACTCGTTTCAGGTCGTAGTAAATTACGACTCATCAGTGGCCAATTTGATGTGTGGAAATTGGTTTTCCTGATCCCTCCACCTGCTAACGGGTTGAATCCGTCCCGAACGAGACGCCGGTTACGCTTTAATAACTCGTTTACAGCCGACACATTTTCATCACTGCAGCACTTTTCCAGCTCGTTCTAAATTCTCTCAAATTAAATCCAGATGCTGATTCTTTCTCTTCCTGAGGATTTAAATGTATCTGCATCATTCTATAACATTTGTTGGTTTTACTTTGTAGCAGATTCCCCCTGAAACTTCAGTCCAAACGAGACCAAGAATGAAACCTTGGATAAAAACTCCCAGTAATGGCGTCTCTTCCAAGCCCGTTAAGCTAAGTCTTACTCTAATCTCTCTATAGCTAATCCAAAATGCATTTCCCCATAATCCCAATAATATTAAGCTACGCAAGCAGCAATTTTATATCAGGACTTTGGAGTTTCACAGGAGGACTTAAGCTAATTATCTTAGAGAAATAATGGCTACAGTGAAGTGCAGCTGTTTGCTACCTGAACAAAAACTTTGCTTCTGCTTAAATGTCATCCAAATATCTTCAAGGAGCTCCAGTAGCAGTCAGTATTACAGTAAATCTGAAGAAGCCTCTGACTGAAGATGGTGATGACTTGCTAACAGGTAAATATCCAGGCAGCAGAGACGATATTCCACAGTAACACGTCTGCTGATCCACCTCCTTTGCTTTAAACGGCCGTCTGGTTGGAACGATGCTGGAGTAGGGGATCCCATTATGGTCAATGTTATCCTCTGAGATTTGACGGTCATAGTTCAGGCATTATTTGAGCTCTTATTATGCTAATCAGTTGTAAAATGAACGCCACGGTTACGCGAGTGCTGCCGTTACCAATAAACGTACAAAGAAATGTAAAAACGTGCACAGAAGCATAAACACTTCCCTTCACAAACTATTTACAAAACATTTTGATTAAAAAAAAGGTTTAGCAACTTCAAAATACCCAAAGTAATTAAGACACATAAACAGCATGCGCGAAACAATTTTTCCTGGCAAAATATAACTAATTTAGCTTGTTCTTAAACATTTTGAATAAAAGTTTGAACCAAAAAGAATCTAACTCATGTGATTGAGTTCATCTTTAATGTTTCCTCCTGATCCTGCTTGATAAATTAATTCCCACTCTTCTGTAAAAGTGCCGAGTCGTCCTGTTTCTGTTACTGTGACGAGGATTTCCAGCTCAGGTTTACGTTTTAAAGAGGAAACCCAACAGAAGCTGAAAGGTTCAAACATCCTGAAAAGTTACATAGAAAGATGAAAAAGACAAATGAAAATGTCTTTTTCCTCACTTTCTTATCGCGTTAATAACCTGCTGACTGATCTGGGGAGACGATACCATCAGCAGATGATTAATTATCAGAGGAACTGATTGTTAAATGGAGCAGGAATCACCGGAAGGCTTTTGTCTGCGCAGACTAAGACTTGATGAAGCTACAGGAAACCCAGATAAAATAGCAAAGCTTTGATCTTACTGATTTCATTAACACTTTGCTTTTTTTGTGCCTTATGAGTTTCCGTAGTTCCTTCTTTCAAAATCACCTGTGAAAAACTCTCTACGGATAGTTAACTCTTGTTAACCTGTCAGTAAAGACTTTTAAAATAAATATGAATTGGTGTCCAAATATGGCATCACATTCCTGGAGAAAATTATGACGAGCGTATTAACCAATCACATTTATCCGCGGTAAAACCAACCATCGATCTGAACGCTCTGGAAATTTGAAGAAACGTGACCTGGATTCAAAGCGTAGAGAAATTTCAGGAGGAGATAGATGAAGAAGAATTAGCAGGTGAGGATGTATGGCATCACACTCCTGCCAAAAACCAGGAAATGAAAGCTTTAACCCAGTGGTTCCCAAAGATATTCTGGCCCCCCCTATGGATTACAATAAAATCCCTCCCTAAAAAGAAAACAAAATTCAACTGGGCACACATCGTTCAACCAGACATAAACCTAAACACATATTTTGTTTTCAAACTCCACTGAAGTTTATTTCACACTTCAGGTTGCAACAAAACACACTGCAAACCATCTTTACAGTGAAACACTTTTGTTTAACTGTTTCCTTTTTTTCCTTACCGCTTCCCGGGCCGCCCTGCACTGGCACGGCGCCCCCCACTTTGGGAACCACTGCTTTAACCAATCACAACAGTGCATTTATTAATTAAAAGAGCTCTGATTGTGGCTACATATCCATTTATTCAAAATAAAGCCTCACATTTATCTCAAAATTTGGCCTAATAGAAGAAACAAGAGAGATTTTCTCAGTGAAATGGACAGAGCTCTGCCAGCAGCAGGCGCTGCTTTGTGATGCTCTGTGGAAATTAATTCAATTTCAGTTTTATCAACATAACTCTTCTCTTAATCCAGTCTGAATTCAATGATCGGTGAATTTCTATGGACTGATCACTGAATGGGTATCTGGGTTTTTTTCTGTGTTATTTTGTTTCGTGGATCAACCAATCGCAGCCAAAACGAGACAAATCGTTCATATTTAGTGGCTGTGTACGAAATTAATAAAAATAAACAATAAAAAAAGAATTAGGGGGAAAGTTTCATTTTTTCCTCATCACCACAAAGTATGAATATTTTTCCTTTGTGACCAACAGGCACAGAAACAAAATGAATGTTTCTTCAAGCTGCATCTTCAGCCCAACATGGCAGAAATCCTGGTGAGCCATTAAAGAAATTCATGTTGATTTGAACTGAATATAAATAAGACTTGTTTGACCTTTACAGGCAGGTTTGTTGACTGCAGCTGTGCTCTGCGTGTCACCGAACATTTAAACCAGCTGGGCATCCCGTACAGATACTCAACTTCTTTACACGGATCAGGATTCAGACGCCTGAGCAACACAAATTTGAACCATTCCGGTTACATTTTTCCATCCATGTGAAATAAAAACATATTCTAGTTTTCAAAGAGTATTGCTGTGTTTGTACAGATAAATTCAATAAATGTCACATGTGAAAATCAGATGTAGCTGCAGTGATAAACTGAGGCATCAGGAGTCAAAATGGAGGCAGTTCACAGTGCTAAACATAAAACCTGATCCAGTAAAAATCACTCAACATTTGTGATTTATTTACTATAAAAGTTAAATCAAAGCATAAAAATTTGGTGCCTTCAATTTTTGGAATTTATTTTAATGTGAATTTTTTAATATCTCTGCATCAATATCTATGTGTATAAAGAGTAATACTCTGCAAAAACATTGGTTGGCTTTCTTCTGTTAAATAAAATATTGATATTTGACAGCAGAGGAGGAATTTTCCTTCTCCACCAGTGAGTGCCACCAGTTTGAAACCAAAGCAGAGTTTGGATCTTCTGCTGTGATATTTATCTGCAGAATAAATCCTTCAAAGAAGAAAGAAGAAAGGTCACCAACACGGGTTCCTGTTTCTCCAGAGCCGATAAATAAAGCAGCTTTAAAATGTCACCAGTTTCCCATCCAAACACTCGTTAAAATTCTGGTTGCGCCCCCTGCTGTCTGTTGACATAACTGCGATGTGAATCGTTCTGAACAGGAATCAGAGTTCGGTTTGATGAAGTGCTGCCTGGAGATACCTTACTGTTGCTGTGGACCGCTGATGCTCAGGACTCCAGCTTGTGCTTCACTCATCGACGCGCTGAGAGACGTTCATGGCCTTCTGTGGAGACGGAAACAGAAGCTTTCACACAACTGAAACCTTTCATTTGAGTTAAAAACTTATTTCTAGTCGGTAAACAGCATAAAAGATGTCAGACGTTTAAATACGGTGAGATTACTGTGTCTTTAAATAATCCTACGACTCCCAGGTGATGATGTCATGAAGCTGTGAGCTTCTGATAGATGTGTCTGAGACATCTAAAACTCAGACACATCTGCAGATTCATCACAAGTCAAGTTCAGTATTTCAGATCCAATTGTCAAACGTTAAAAATAACAAAAAACAAAAACTGAAATTTCAAAAACTGAAATTTGAAAACATTTTTGTTAAATGAAGTAAATAAAAACAGTAACTAAAGTGGAAAAACTGGAACTAATTGGAACCATTGTGTGTTGAGAAAACTAAAACATACTGAAATTAAATAATATCCTTAGTTTTTGTGTTTATTAATTTATTTAACCTTTTTGAAATGGCGACAACAAAAGTTTGAAGAAAACACCAGAGTTGGTTGTTCAACATTTTTTTAATTTAATCTTTTTTTGAGTATTTATTACCTAATTGATGTTTACAAAGTGACAATACTTTGACCATTTTAAATTCTGCACCTAAAAATGAACCATATTATGAAAAAACTAAAAGTATTCTCAAAAACTAAACAATAGTTAACAGATAACCAATAAAAACGAACAAACACGCTAAAAACTGCTTAAAACTTTTGATCAATAACAACTGGAACATCATAAAGTGACATCTCTCAGTGAGACGTAATCCCTCTAAATACAACAAACTAATCCAGATTAGGATTTTCCTAAAACTCTACATTTTTAGCCAACATAGAGCAAATGAAAGACATTCATTTCTACCTGTTTGGCCAATTAGGAGTCATTATGACTGCAGGGAATTTTTAACTGTCCTAGTTACATTTTTCCAGTCAGAAATAATAAAAATAGATTTCAGTTGTAATAATATATAATATAACAATATATTTCTATCTGCAGGCCAGTTCTGATTTTTCGGCACGTTATTACACTACAACAGTAAAATCCAGACAGATTTGGTCTAAACATTGTTTGTCGGTAACAGATGGGCAGAACATGGAGTAAAATGCTAAAAGCATCGTGTGGCGGTCAATCAGTTTGATTGATTTTAAACAAAGCGCTCATTAGAGTTTATGCCTGGTTTTCTTAATGCCACTGAATGTCGCTGGACGTCGGCCAAATCCGATAAAAGCGCCTGTCCTGCAGAAGATGTGGGACGTCGTCTGATTTTATGGGAGAAAGGGACAAAACGTCCCAACAGGGACATTTTGTCAACATGCTGCAGAAACAAAGCTTCAAAAAACAAATGTGGAAATATTCAGGCAACATTTCAAAACAGCCAGGTTTTCCACAGATGGGTAAAGAAAATCAGCAATTTAGTTACAAAAGTGACTTAAGGACAATAAAGGATGGATATTTAATAGATTGTTTATGGTTAATAATTGTTTTTTTTATAAGAATTTGGATTTTTGACGATAAATTCCAACTAATGATGTTTGAAAACCCAAAAACTGCCTGAACGGTTGTAAATATATTTGTAGTTTAGCTCAAGTTTTGTTCCATCAGAGCATCAATAAATATTAAAACATTTCAAAATAAAATTAAATGCAGTTACTGCGTAAAAAAATTATTAGCTGTGCTAACCCCAAAGCATTAATCATAAACATTAGCATTAGTGTAGCACTAATGCTAAACGCTATACCAACATACGTAGTATGTAGCCAAAGCTAATGCTAAAGCGCTAAATTCAACTAAGTCAACAGCCAGGTGGGATAAACTGAGTCCATTACATGTCTGCAAAACTTTAATATTCTGCTAAATTGAAAGAATCAATAATTCTTTCTGTTTCCATAACCAAAACTTCAACACAGATGTTGAACTTTATTCAACTGAAAGTTTCCAAAACAGCAAAGTAAATTAGCGCTTTAGAATTTCTGTGGCAAAATTTATTTTGCAGAAGTTAAGTGTGCTAATCGCCGTCAAAGTTTAAAAATGTAATAAATAAAAAGCAACTCCACGACTGCAGCCCACCAGAGGCAGTAACTGTACAATAAAAATAAATCACAATAAATACTCTAACTGTTGTGTAAAATGGACCATTAACTTTCCTCTAATTTACAACAAAGTAAAAGAAACAAAAAAAAAACAAACAAACTAATTTCTCCTTTATTGTTAGGAATAAATAATGAAATATAAATAATTCTGATCATCATAACTGACCTGAAACAGGAAGAGTTCAACTTCTGGTTTAAAGTGTCCAGAATAAAACAGATAAACTGTTAAAAACAGAAATTATTTTATGACTAAGCGACTGATTCAGCTGTTTCCTGTCATGGAAAACATTAATAAATAAGCAGCTCAATCACGGATAATTTTAATCCTGTTGAGATTTCTGAGCCGTCAGTGTTTAATCAAGAAAAACTCATTGATCAGATGTGGACAAATTTTAAAAAATCAAATGTATGATTTATGTTTTTACAGAGAATCCAAAAGCAAACCCGTCACTTCAGCCGATATCTGAGTGGGAAGAAAAAAACCCACAGTGGAGATGAAACGGTTCGAAATAAATTAAGACAAACTTTTCTATTTCATGGAGCCCTGCAGCGTTTCCAATGTTTTCCTGCAAATGCCTCGCAGAGATTAATTTAAAAGTGCAGAAAAGAGTTCAGAGAAACTTTAAATGTAGAAGATTCTGCAAGTTCATGCTTGGTTTGCACTGATTAATATTCTAAAAGCAAAAACAAGAAAATGCTGAGAAGCAGAACGTGATGAGACGAGGAATCAGAAATCCGTGTTCTGGCTTCAAGTTTCTGTTTTCAGCACAAACAAACCTGAAAGCCGAAGTGGAAACGTTTCTGCAGATGGATTTTCTTTCACATTACACCCAATAACAGAGCAGAAGAGCAAACAACGGTCGCTCCTACTGAAGCCACAGCTTCGGTTTCATGACTCGGGAAACTGAGAAAAATTTAATCCAATCGATTCTGATGTTTGGAAATTAAACCGAAAACAAGAAAAGACAAAAACAAACAAACCAAATCGAACGAAAACACAACTAATAAGCAAACACTGATCAAAAGTTAAGACAGAAACATAAATAAACAAGAAAGTAACGATTAATCATGATTAGTCGATTGTTGAAATAATCCTCAACCAACTGGTAATCGATTAATCGTTAACTGGAGCAAACAAACTTAAAAAAGTATTTACTGAAAAAAACATGTTCAGAGTCAAGACAGAATAAAAATATGAACATTTTGTTTCTAAGATTTTTCATAACTCAAGAACACAAGAAACTGATTTTTTCAGCCTCCAGTGAATAAAATTAAATCCAAGCGATTCTGATGTTTGCAAATTAAACCGAAAGATGATTTCATCAGTTCAGCATCTGCGTCCTGTTTGGTAAAAACGGATCAACTAAAGTCCTTCAGGATGTTTGCAGGAAATTCTGCTGAAGTAAAAGTTTGTGGCGCATTTGTGCAGCGAGGCAGAAAGTCGACTCTTCCAGGAATGACTCGGAGGGTTCTGCATGAACCAAAGCCTGAACTCGGCTGCAGAGTGAACAAAACGACAACAAAAACCATCGATTTCTCTGCAGCAGCAGAAATACTTCAGAAAAGTTATGGATAAATAATACATTTAGGAGTGATGATGTCAGTTTCTGGTGATGATTGGATCCAAGATGCATTTCAGACTGAGTAAATGAAAAATTTAATGAAAATAAGGAAACAAGGAAATCACAAAGCAAATTAAATACTGGGAGCTTGATTAATCAGATTAATCGTGATTAATTGATTACTGAAGTAATTCTCAACTACTTTAGTAATCAATTAATCACTAAAAACAAGCAATTTGCTGAAAGAACAACACAGTTGCATCAGTAATGATTAAAGATCGTGATTAATCGTGATTAATCGTTAACTGGAGTATACACAGACTCAAAATAAGGTGTTTGTTAAAAATATTTTAGAGTAACTAAGGCAAAATTGTATAAACATATAAGCATTTTGCATGTAAGATAAAAAAAAACAAAAAAACATTTTTGTCTATAAAATTCGTGGAAAAGTTTTAGCTTCACCTGATTCTGATTTACTAAAGGAATTCTGCATTTTAGGTAATAAAATGTTTATTTTCTCAACTTAAAGAGGAATTTAATTCTTTATTTAAAATATTTCTAATATAAAAACAGCTTAAGTGGTTAAATAAGGAATCTGTAGATTTAGCCATTTTTTAAAATCAGATTAATTGATTAATCAACTTCTAAAATAATTGCTAGTTGCAGCCCAGTTATCAGTGGTTGGCGTGTGAATATAAAATGTGAATTCCTCGGCTTCCTGCTGCCATCTAAAGCATCGAGCGCTAACGCACCATGAAGGATTCAGACACCCAGTCTGCCAGCTTCTTCCCACCGCCGCTCTGAAAGCTGATGCGTCCTGACTCTGAGCGCTACGGGTGTTAAGATGCACGCCGCGGCGCGCCGACTTCTCCACAAAGTCCTCGACATCTGCTGGGCGCAGGCAGAGCGCTGACCCTCAGGAAGCAGAGCCAACCGGAGCGCCTTATCTTCCTCCTCCAGCCTGAGCGCGGCTGCCCACATCCTGCTGCTCAGCAACCAGGCAGTTAGCAACAGCTTCAGCAGCGCTACACGCTAACAAAGGGCTAGGTTAGGTCAATACGTGGGGGTGCCAAAACTTTCTCCAGCTGAGCAGAAACTGAAGTTATTGAAGAGGAACGATGTAGAGTCAGTTACTAGAGCTGGAAACGAGACAACGGGCCTAAAATCTGGACCTGAACCTCCAGAGCCACATAAAGATGGTTACAAAGTGGGCCTTCTGTCACCTGAAGAACATTTACAGGACTAAAGGACTCAGCAATGTAAAAGCTCAGAAAATAAACTTTAAAATACTTCAGTTAGTTTAGCACCAAAATAAATTAAAGATCTGCTTTTCAGACCCGAAATGAGCTAGAAAGCAGAATAAAAACCCTGAAGTTATTTGAAACTGCTTGCAGAACCAAAATGATGATGAATCATCCAAAACAGAGGAGCTGGTGTTTCAATTCACCAACATCCTGACTGACGATACCATAAAATTTCACATTAATTTCCTAATAACAGAAATGTTCTTTCCATGAGAAATTAAATAAAGTAAACCTGCCAACCAAACAGGACAGAATATATTCATTTATTACCACAACACGATGCAGATTCGCATGTTTTCTAAAATAAAACGACTTTCCTCTGGAGCAATTAGAGGCAGAAAACCTTCTGAGATTTATTCACCCAGCAGAAAATACGCTGCATTTCTCATCTGAGTCCCAGCATGCAGAAATTATCTCCAAGCAGAGCGAGGAAAGTGAAAACGCACGCAGCTATTCACAAACACATACATTGTGCCCCAGCATACGTCCTGAAATACATTATTTTAATTATTATTAGCAGAAAACAGAATGAAATGTTCATATCTGTGAGTCTGAGGACGCGTTTCCTTTTGTCGAGGCGAAAAAGGAAGAAATTCTGGAGAAAATTGAGTTTAGTTTGTGATGAATAAAGAAACGACGTATGAAAGGAGGAGAGTAAATGGAAGCTGCAGTTGTTATTATTATGTAACTTTCTGCGTCTCAGAGGAAACTTTCCAGCCGTTTTTCCGCTCCTCTCCTGACCCAGTTCAACCATTAACCGTGTCGGCCGCGCCGCTCCGGACCGACGGGGAATTAATCGGATTTCTCTGCCGCTGCAGGCGGGCGGGAACGTCGCCCGACAAGCAGAGGCAACGCGGGATTTGGATTATTGATAAAACATCAGCGGCACATCAGGAGAACTCAACGTTTCCCCGACTGATCAGGAAAACAAACAAACCGGAGCAGAACGAACCGGCAGCGATCCGGTCAGGAGGTCAACATCATGAGGCGTCAAACTGCAGGCAACGATCAACGAGTTCCTACGTCAACAAAGTCACTACATTTGTTGCTTTTAAAAAAAGTCACTAGATCTGTTGCTAATTGCTCATTTTTTCTACAAAACGTCAACAGATTTGTTAATTTTCTTTGAAAAAGTTGCAGAATTTTTAGTCAATTTAAAAAAAAAAACTTTGCTTTCATTTTTTAATTTAAAAAATAGCAAATTTGTTGCTAATTGCTTCAGTGAAAGTTGCAAGATTTTTCATAGGTTGCTTTACTGAAAAAAGTTGCCAGATTTGCAGCTGATCAATTTCTGAACAAAAAGTTGCTTCATTTGTTGGTAGTCACATTTTTACAAAAATCTGCCAGATTTGTCTTTTTGTCACTAGTTGGTTTATTGTCGTCAGTCATTTTCTGAAAAAAGTTGTCGTTACTCACACTGTTGGAAAAAAAAACATTGATAGAAAGACGTTAGCAACCTTTGTAGGTTGCTAAAACTTAAAAAGGTTTTAGCAACCTGAAACCTTTTTTAGGTCTGATGGTCGGATGAGACAAAGGTCCGTTTGGTTACTCTGACAGTGACATAAACATCCAAATAAACAAGCAGAGGAGAAATTTAAAGCCAGATTTCACTATTTTAAAAAGCACATTTACGGGTTTTATTCCCCCGTTTCAGAGTTAAAGTGTTTCTCAAGCCGTCAGAGTGAAACATCTTCCAGCTTCGTGTTTTAAGACAAATCTCCTGGCAATTTCAGAGTCCGGCGCTGAAACGGGCCACGGGCCAGAACCATCTGCCAGGCCGATCCGTCTCTGTCAGCAAACTGTGACAGCAAACAGCCTTGAGGGTAACTAAGCTGGCATCTTAGGGCTCCTGCCAGCTTCATCTTGATATAGCAGGTCGTCTCTGAGGTTTGGGCTGAATTTAAACTGAAAAACGACAGCAGTGCCGTCTGCTGCTAATTATGAAGATAAGAGGCACAAAAAGGCAATAATAACCAAAAACTATGCAGAATCTGCAGCTAAACGAACTGGAAGCTGCTTTCTACGAGTCCAGACGACTGAAATAATCTAAAATCTGAGCAAGACGTCAATCTTTTGACTGCAGGTGTGTTTGAATCCTGTGCTTAGTGTTTTCTGAGGGAAACGGTGCTAATCTGAGGCTACGGTCACACAGCAGGGCTGGATGATCTGAAAACCGATGTTTGTTGCATTATTCATGTTACAACTAAAATAATCAGACTTCTGTGTGAACGGTTCACGTCCCCAAAGTGAAACTGCAGAAGTTATTAAACGTTGTAGAGTTATCGCCTTTTTAAAAGCCTTAAGATTTGTTGCTGCTCACTTTTTTGAGAAAAGATTTCTGTAAGTGAATTTGAATAAATACAGTTATTATGTGCAGTTAATTGATGCAAATCGACTCGTTAAGTAACAGACGTCCTGAAGAATCCTGTTTCAAATCAGAACGTTTTTCAAGAACAATACTTGTGTTTGTGATGCCAAGTTGTAATAATTTTTTAACATAATTTATATGTTAAATTTTTTTTATAATTTATATGTGGTGTAATAGCAGCACCACAAAATATCACAATAACAGTCCAAGTCCATGTCACCCACCCCAGTTTGTGGATGTTTATTTTAATTTCTAAACTATGGAAGCACATTTCTGGCATAAAATAAAAAATAAAAGACAAACAGAAAGCCAAATTTCTGAAAATAAAAGTAATATTTTGACTTTCTAAGTCATAATTATGATCCAGAAGACCAACAGAGTCCTCTGGATCAACACTAGAGATTTATTTTACAGTAAAACTTTGTTGTTCTTTTTCAGATTTATTTGGTGCCAAACTGAGTAAAATCTGGTCCTGATTCGCCCCCCGGCTGCTTATCAGGAACAATAAGAGGAATTCAGAGTAAAAATATGCTGGAAAGTTCTCCTGTCAAAGGAGGAACTGTTCTCCAAAACACGGGCTTGAAGACAACCCTCCCTCTATCAGTGAAGAACACCCAGACTTTCCATCAAACTGAGCCACTCTGGGTGATTTAAGGCAGGAATTTCTTCCATATTAAAAGCATGTTTTAGTTTATGTCTGACAAACTGAAGCTGCTCGGTCAGCTACCCATGGCTCTAAAGCTAATCCAACAGCAGATATATCAAAAACTCGACATGTGACGTTTTCTGAAGTTATCATCCAAACTGGCTCCGTGTTCTCCTGGGAGCAGAACCTTCCTGTTGGCCCGGTAGATAAATGCTTTCAGGACCCAAACGGATCGATGCTGGGAACTGAAGATGTTAACTGGCTCATTTCTCAGCATTTTGTGAACAGTTCATGAATATCTGAGGACAACCGCCGGAGGTTTCTGCCGTTTGAACTCCCACATCAGAGGAAAAAGTCAGTCACAATACGAAGGAAAGCACAATTAAATATAGTTAAAGGATCTGAAAATATCTAAATCAGCTGTGCAAAAACAATACAAGATTTCCAACTATAACTCCTTAATGATAGTGAATCTGAAATAGAAAGGTCAAAGGTCATTTAATAGCTGTAAGGTGCCAAAACCACCCTGGAACCTTTGTATTCATATTGTTTCTGGTACACCCATAAATCTGACGCACAAGCAACATCCGCTAACAACAACAATGGACGACAAAGCCGCATCTCCCAACCCTAAAATCAACTCAATTAAAAGTGTTAATTATGTCCCACCACTAGTTAACATGCGCCTGCTTGAAGTTAGCGCAAAGCTAACTGCGCTAACTGTAAAAAACTAATCATAAACATGAGTTCCGCTAATGCTAAAGCGCTACCTTCACATGATGGGGTTTTTTTGTTTCCCCACCAGGGGGCTTTTTGTGGCTCTAGTGTCCCTTATATGACAGCAGGCTGACAGGAAGGTGGTAACGAGGGGGGAAGACATGCGGCAAATATCATCGGGTCTGGGAGTCGAACCCGCGACGGCCGCGTCGAGGACTCAAGGCCTCCAAATGTGGGTCGCGCTGACCTTTACGCCACCACGACACGCCCAAAATGAACATCTTTGTTAAAACATTTTGTCAGCAAAACGTCCAGATTTACAGGAAATATTCCATAAAACTTCAAACTGTTTTGGGATTCAGCTCTCTTTAGAAACGGCTGAAGTGAAAGTGAAGCGTCTGGAATTTCTGATTCATTTAATTATGAAGAGCCAAAGAGCTGCCATTTGTTCCTTTGAATATATTCACTCTAAGGGAAATAAATAAATACATGTACAGAAAGAAACAGTGTAACTAACTGGAGATGAATGGACGCCTCAGAGCGTTACAGAAATCAAACCGTTTTATTTATGCCACTCTGGGAAGCGCTGAGCAAGCACAAAGAAACTCAGGTTTTTCTCTAAGTGCTTCTGAGGGAAATCTGTTCAGGTCGACGACGCGCGAACCTCGGCCTGATCCCGACGCGCTGCCGGGAGTATCAACCCAAACTGAGAAACGATCCTGCACTGAAGCTGCAAACATCGTCCCTGCTGAGGATCGATCCCGTTTCTCATCTGAAAGATACACAGGATATTTCTGTTTCTATTTCTAAGGATTTTCTTTTCTACAGACGCTAAGATCAGCGGAGAACCAACAAATCATTTCATTTCCTTCATTGTAGGAGATTAGCCGATATTTAAAACAGAAACCGATTTAACCTGCCGATCATTTGATGCTGATGTGTAAAAAGATGAAGAATTTCTTTATTTGTACTGAAACTGAATTTTCTCATTTTAACACAACATTGTGAAGGAGTTCTGATAAAATTACAACTTATTCTCATGTTATTAATTTATTTTTATATTTTACTTTATTCCTTTAATATGATTACTTTTTTGCATTATTATGATTATCCACACATTATGACTTTATTACAACTTTATTCTCATATAGCCTATCTCAACTTTCTAGTATTTATATTATTAATATGACTTTTTTGTATTATTATAACTTTTTCCTGTGTCGCTACGACTTTCTTTCTTATATTGTTCCAACGTTTACGACTATTCTAGTATTATTCCGACTTTATTCTTGTAATATAACCACAATTCTCGTATCAGTGCGATTTTATCAGCATATTACGACTTTATGACAGAAAATAACTGACAGCTACGGGTTCAGATAGACGTCAAACATGGCGGAGTGCATTTTAATAAATTAATTCATTCTGGCTGGTGGACCATCCTGCTGTAAACCATCTAAAGAAAAATATTAGAAACATATTCCCAACCTTGATCTGATTCTGAACCTTTAGCGTTAATAAATCTTATGCTTCTTAAGGAAAACCTTCAGATTTCAGGATCTGAGCCAACAAACCGACACTGTGGTCCAAAACGACGCGTCAAAAACAAAAAGCCCTTCAAACCCAAACAGAATGAATGTAATGAGTTCAAATAAATCCAATTAGTTTTAATGTGGGTGATCTTTATGGGGGAGGCTTTCCAACTGATAGTAAGAGAAAGAAATAATAAAACGAGGTGTTTACTCTGCAGCTCTGCCTGCGAGTCGGAGATAATGCAGCCTGAAAATTGGAGCGAGAGAAGAAATCATCGTCTGAGAAACACCAAGAAACCCACAGAAGAGCTGCCAGTTTGCTTCCCAGTGCAGCCATGTTGGATAAAGGGAAACGTTCCCTGCTGAGAAATTAACGGCGCTCATCAAGGAATAAAAGAGCCGTAAAGCGCCGAGCCGTTCGCAGCAGCTCAGGGGGGACATTAATGGACAAGACGGGATTTTTGCACGCCGCTGATGTTAAATGTACGCAGAATCTCATGAATAAAACAGAAATGTCTCAGTCTAATGTTCCCTTTAAATGAATTTTACGGCCATCAACCAGGGCTCTTCATCATGCCAGATGTGCTCCTCTTCATCTTCTGACCAGGAAGCATTCAGACTTTCACATGCTGCAAAGCTGCTGCCATAAAACCTTCACTAACTTTTTGTTTCACTTATTTTACTGAGTATTTCAGACTTCGCAAAATGACCTTGAAATGTCCATTATTATTATTACTACTATTATTATTATTATTCCACTCATTTAAAATAAATAAAAGAAGAAAATAAAAAATAACCTAAAAATATTAAACCAGAATTCCATAATTAAAGGTTTATTCCAAATAAATACTAATTTAAATTCAACCAGCCACAAAGTTTTATTTTAAAAATTGTGTTTTTGTGATGGTTAGAAGTCAAAAATATTAGTTTGGATAATTTCACCAAACATCCTGAAATAAATGATGGTTTTCTTCCCCAATAAAAACTAAATTCTGTCACATGATCTAAAAAGAAAAGAAAATGTTTTTTTGATTCTTTTTGATTACAAACTGAATAACATTTTTGTTTAAAATCATCACAGCAAAATCCTGACACTTATAGCGCCCCCTGCTGTTTTCTCAGAGTATTTTCATGGCTACAGAGAACTGAGCAGAGGAGACAGGAATCATAGAAACTGTTTTTAGACGAAGGTGTGGACAGAAACACTGTGAGGGAGCAAAGCCTCAGAGCTCCTCTTATTAAAGCTGTGAAAGGTGAGCAGAGTCAGCATTCTTCCTGCCTCGCTGAAATTAAACAGGAAAGTCTTTGTTCTGTATGCAGAACCCGGTCAGAACCAGAGCATCAGCAGTAAACTCCTGCTGTGAAACACAATACAGAGGGAGCCATTTTGCTTCTGGCTAATGCTTCACTGTCTTCATGCTGGAGCGTTTCTCCACCCAAAGTTACAGAATTATTTTAGATTAAAAGTCAAGTTTTTGCCAAGTCAAAGGCAGAAAGAGTAAGTAAATACACCAGGTTCTAAAATTATTCAAATTCAACCAAAATGGATGAAAATCCAATGATTCCAAACAGAATTAGCTGCGTTTCCATTAACCATAAGATTACAAAAATTAATTCACGTCATTAAACGACAATTTTGAAGATAAAACAAACTCACATTTTTGATAAAAGACTTGGCGCTAGGATGAGGCATTTCTTTTTGTCGGCTGTATTTTCATTGGTTTATTTTATAAAACTCCAGTGGAAACATTTTTCTGCATCCAACGAGTCACATGATCAACAACAGGATGTTACTACTGGCGGAAACGACAAAGATGACAGGAAGTGGCCGGAGGACGATGGTTTTTAATGTCTTGTTAACAAACTTCTACATGTGCGATTTTAATTCCATTTCTTATTTAACGGAAACATAACCATTTAAAAAAAAATAGTTTTTGTATAAAAAGTTTTGAAGTTAAGAAAAAGTGTTTTTTTACTGCATCAAAAGTAGTTTATTTTGCAAAACTGCAATGGGAACACCATTTTTTGTTTTTTTTTACATCAAATTAGTCACATGATCAACAACAGGATGTTACTACTGGTAGAAACGCTGAAGAGGACAATGAAAAATGATGGCGTGTGAACAAACTTAATCTCTTATTGAATTTTGTGGATATTCTACTAATATCAAAAAATAATTTCACAATTGCGATGTTTCCATTAAATAAAAAACCCACCATCGTCCAACTACTTCCTGTCTTCTTCTTTGTGGTTTACGCCAGTAGTATCCGGTTGTTGATCATGCGACTCGTTTCATGGGGAAAAAAAAATGTTCCATTGCAGTTTAGCTACATAAACCAAAAACCGACCTCATGCAAAGCCAAAAGTTTTTATCATACGTTTTCTTTTAAATTGTAGTGTTTCCATTAAGCACATTTATTTTCAATAAATATATAATTTTGCAATTATATGTTGAATGGAAAAGCAGCTACTGCGGTTCTCTGGAGTCCCAAAGATTTAGAAATGACTTTCATTTGTTCCTGAACTTCTTTGGAGGTCTTCTAATGTCTGGAGCATGTTGTGTTACTTGTGTTGTGTTTAATAATTACTGTTCTGAAACACTGAAGTGTAACAAAGATGCAACAAAATAGGATATCAGGAGGGGGACAAACACTTTTTCACGCCGCTGTGTTTCAGTTGTTGTAGGATATTGTTTTCTATTACTTAACCCGGCTAAACCCCAGTAGCTCATTTGGTTTCAGTGCTTTCCCTCGGCTGTAATTTCATTTCTAAGTGTCTGGCTCTTATTAGGGATGGAGGAAAGGCTCGTGTTTGAGTGGAGATGCTGCCGCCGGCTTCTGAAAGCAGACTGCATCAACGGCGAGGTCGTGACCCCAAACAGACCGAACGGAGGATCAGAGAAAACATGAACCCACTTCCAGTTGGTTCCAAGCAAACAACGGCGAATAAAACAGGCTTCCAGCTGATTTATCATTCAGCCCAGATGTGCGCTTGCTCTATTTATGGCTGCAGCTGTGATTAAAACTTGATAGGTGTAGTGCTAACCGTTTCTCATCCCATTAGCTTATCTCTCGCAGCGACAGACTCCAATTCATCAGGAAATTGCCTTGCAGAGACGTCAATTAATCAAAACGGACAACCTTAACTGTGAGAAGAGGTCTTTGTGACATTCAGGAGGAGGAAGACCTTGAAAGGGTTAAAACCAGAGATAAAAACATCAGGTCCGGTCAGGCGTCGTTATTTGGTTCTGATCAGAGGAAGTGTTTGGTCATAATCATTAGCTCGACGACCTCGCACACTGAGCTTTAAATGTCAATCGCCGACAGACGGTTCTGAATACAGAACCCATTTCTGGGTTCAAAGAGATTCACTCACTCTAAACCTTTAAAGATTCTCCTGCTTTGAACTGGACTTTTAATAAAAGGAAAAACAAAGATGAAGGTTTCAAAATGATACAAGGATAGCTTTAAGATAACCAGGAGAACAACATGTACGCCGTTCAGATTGAGGAGTATTTAACATTTTCTACATTCAACATATTAAGGGTTTATTCCCTCAGGTCCCGTTTAGTCCGGTTTAATTTTAACTCCAGTCCGTGGTTCTGGAATGTCTGGTTCGGATGGGAAGGGATGAACGCGTAATCGACAAAACTCTGGTCCGTCTACAAACCTGGGCCTCAGTTTGGTTGAAGTGAACTCTGGTGCGGTTCAAATGCAAATGTGAACACCAAGCAGACAAACAGGAAGTGGACTACGGCACAGGGCATTCTGGGTAAATACAACCAAAACAAATGTGTTAGCCTAGCGCTAGCGGCAGAAATGGCTTGCGGTCTTTAACCAAAGACAAATAACCGCTGAAGTCTGACGCCTCCATTTTGTTTGAAGGAAGTTCACCTACGTCTTCTTTAAATGACATGAAATGACATCAGTGGTTCTTGGTATTAAGTTTAAAAAGTAAAAATAAAAAAAGATGTTTTATTCAAAGTTTTATTTTACTGTATAGCTTTGTTAAGACGCCTCATTTTTAAAATAATCCAAAAACTACTAAAACACATTCAGTTATTTATAGATATTAAAGAAGAATCAGTATCTGACCTCATTTTCTCTCTCTTAAATTTTCATTTAATTTCTCATTTTCTGACCAACGTTACTGCTGAAAGTTTAGCCAATCAGAGTGAAAACCTGTTACTGGGTAAAGGTACATTTTATTAATTCTCCAGGCTATATTAATAACATTATTTGTGTCACTATTTTAACTGTTCTTTCTGGGTCAAACATCATCAGAAAACCTGGGAAATACATTCATCTCCATCGCTGCTGACCTTCAGCCGCAGATTGAGTTTGCTCAGTTGTCATGGCGATCGTCGAGTCTGAACTTCAGCCTCAATCTACCTGAGAGCGCTGATAAATTTCTCTGAAGTAGATTGAAATGCATCCATTTTACTGCTCAAACACACTGCTGCCCTCTCCGCCTGAAGGGTTCTGAAGTGCGGCCCGTTTGGAGCCGCTCCTCGTCTCAAACAAATAATTTCGGCCACTTGGTGTCAGAGAGGAACATGGAGGAGTTTGATTTTCTCCAGTTGCCCTAAAATCACACTGCTGTTGCCAAACTAACCCTTCATGCATCCAGAATTTAATTCTGTTTATCATAAATACACAAGAACAATCATGATTGTATTTATTTTACCACACATACAGATGCTGACCTCAATAATAGATTTAACCGACTCCTAGAAAAGATCCTAATGAGCAAAAATGATAAAGCGCTAAACAAAAAATTAGCTTAGCTAACTCTGAAATCAGTTAGTGCACTTAGTTAAACATTTTTCTAGATAAATTCTAATTTACTTAAATGTTTTGTAAACTTTGAATTAAATAAAGTTTGACTTGGTTACCGACTGTTAAGAATTCATCAAATGGTTGGATGTTTATATTTATGCTCTTATTTTGAAAGGAGTGAAGATTGTTTACACAGTTTGTTTTATCATACAATGTTGGCATATTGTTTTAGCATTAGCCTCTATTAAATATATTTGTACAGCTTTTAGCATTAGCTTGCAATAAATACATTGTTGGTTTAGGGCTTTAGGATTAGCTTCCGCTAAATGAAATATTGCTATAGCATTTTAGCATTAGCTTGCATTAAATAAAATGCTGGTATCACACTTCAGATTTAGCGTCCTGACATACCATGTTGGTAAAGAGCTTCTGCATTAGCAAATGTTTATAATGTAAGGTTATCATAGCTATAACTAAAGTACTGTTGGTATAGCGCTTTATGCACCATCTTGGTAAACTTTGACATTAGTGGAACTAATGTTTAGCATAATTACATTTTTAGTTAGCGGTGCCGACTGCTGCTGATCAGAAATGTTCTGGTTTTCAGGGTTTTTAGAAGCGTTTTTATCAAGAACCACATTACAAGAAATTCTATGATTACAGAAATTTCTTTGAATCATAAACAGTAAAAGGTGAAACAAAAATAATGACCCCAGCAAGTTCCTATTTTATTTTTAACTGTACTCAACCAACCCTTTAATCAGAGTTTTTAACGTCTGACGGTTCACACAAAGCCTTTAGAAACATCTCTCTCTTTTCCTCTTCAGTTTTATAAGTGCTCTATAAATTCAAAGGCTTCAGTTTCCCATGCAGCAAAGTCAAGGATCCTGTTTTGTCTGCAGCTGACCTTTAAAAGAGTCGCCTACTGGAGGGAAACCGATGCTAGCAGAAAGCAGAGAGGAGCCACTCTGTTAGTTTAATTCTGCAGCGCAGCAGAAACTGCAAACCCTGATCAGCTCAGACAGGACCAGGAAGCAGACGTGGCGTCCAGTGAGGAGGTCCATCCATCATGCTGAAAGTTTTCATTAGAACCAACTCCTGGTTCCGATCGCTAATTAGGGAGAATTATGTACCTTCAGCTCATTAAACTTTCTGTCCAGACAGAAGGAGTCCAGGAAGCAGCCGTGTTTTTTTTACAGGTTTACTGACTTCACACACTTCCCAATCCAAAGCATTTTCAACATTTAGCTTCAAAACGTAGATTTTATTCAGTTAAACTCTTCCTCGTCCTGCTGCAGAGGTCGTCTGTTTCTGCTGCATCAGCGACTTTACGTTACCTGCACATCAATTCTCCGATAACCATGAAGACCTGCCTCTGAATCACAACGCGCCGCCAAAACTCGACCTCCAAGCTAAGAAACAATCATTTCATTAAACCGCGTTTGAGTGCTCATTAAATAATCGATGATGTCATCCAACCTGAGCTTCACCTCCTTCCTGCTCAGGTCGCAGACCAAACTTCACCATATTAATGAGTCGAGTTTATTGGTAAAACAAACATTTCAGCAAAAAGGCAATTCAGACTGCTTCACATGATGAAAAGACAATAAAATTTGAAAAAAGTAACAAACATTTCAGTTTATCATCAAAGATGTTGATCAATATTCAAGTTATTATGAATCAAATCAACTCTGAACATTTGGGCTTTTAGCCTTGGTTTAAAGAAACTCAGTGTTTCAGCTGTTTTTCAGTTTTTTGGAAGTTTGTTCCAGATTTGTGGTGCTCAGAAGCCGAATGCTGATTCTCCATGTTTGGTTCTGGTTCTGATTCTGATGCCGACCAGAACCAGAAGACCTGAGAGGTCTGCAGAGGCCGGCAGAAAACCCAAAAATTATACTCACATAATATTAAAAAAGTATTTGGTAAAAAGTAACTGATTAAATTATGAATCATTTAATAATTAAAAATTACATCATCAGACAGATCAAAATATAAAGTTAGGTGGAAATGTTGCTATTGTAAGAACCAAAATTACAATAATTTATATAATTTACAAAAAAATAACAAGTCAGGCAAAAGAAAATTTTTCCAAATCAGTTTCTTTGAATAAAAAAACTTCAGAAACTTTAACAGAAACTGCAGGTTTGTGTCTGAGTTTCATTCAGTGGGTAGAAAATACAGAAATTTTACTCAAGTAGAAAAACTTCATAGTAAAATTACTCAAGTAAATGAATGTAGTTAGTATGCAGCTCTGGAAAGTCGATACAACAGCAGCAGATCTATAATGTTTAAACCGTTTAGTAATTTATAAACTAAAACCGGATTTTAAAGTCTGAGTTATCATCTCACTGAGACATCAGTCCTCTAATCCTGGAAATGTTCTTCAGGTGATGGAAGGCCGACTTTGTAACTGACTTCATGTGACTCTGAAGGTTCTGAAGGTTCTGAAGGTATGTGATTATTCCCAGGTTTCAGGTTAGTTTTTGAGATGGTTTATTTTGAAGGGCCAGTCTGCTAACGGAGGCCTGATAATCCTTTCTATCTGTTTTTGCTTTTTTATTTGGTATCGCTTTATGTGAAGGGGTTTACAGAAGACTGACGTGAACATGAAGGCGTCTTCATGCTCACGTTTCTTTACTTTGGATATTTATCTTCCAGTTCCAATGTTTAATTAGTTTATTAATATTTGAGAACGTGTTCTTGTATTATTGTCCAACAAAATGATTTATAATGACAGGCCTAACCGGGTATTTGTGTCATAACGGCAGAGTTCAACTGTAAATCGAAACAACTGGAATCCAAACTTTTAAAGCACGGAGGACAGCAAAGGTCAAACAACTAAATTCAAATATTTTATGGATCCCAAACAGAAACTAAATGTTGTTGTAGCTCCTATTAATTCCTAATTTTGGAAGCATGGGAGGATTTCTGTCCTACCGTCACAAACATCAACATGTGGAGCTTTGGTCAGCTTTTCAGCGACTCACTTCAGAAGGATTCAATACGAAACAAAAGGACGTTTATCTGTTTGCTACGGTGGAGGATCTGTGATGCTGTGGGCCAGTTTCTGTTCCAGGAAAGCAGATATCTTTATGAAGCTGCAGCACTTTGTCTCTCTCTGGCATTGCACTCAGATATCGAAGCACTAAATATAAACTTTCATTACTGACAGGGTTTAAGCTGCTCTTATTTATTTATTTAGTCTCTTTGTGGGTCTTAATATTCTCTCATTTGGAGAACAAAGAAGCTCCATTAGCAGCAGAGAGCGAGACTCCAGTTAAAAAAAAACAATACGCGGCTCATCAAAAGCAAAGAGAAAGTGAGACAAAGACGCGAAACGAGAGGACAGAAACCAGAACCGGCACTAATTAAGGTGTCTGTTAACCGAACACAGGGCTCCTTCAGGCTGCTGCGCTGCTGGACGTCAAGCAGGAGGAACAATATCTGTTATCAGAAAACTCAAAGGAACCGATTCCCAAACAGCAACCACAGCTGAGCAACACTAAAAAACTCTGCTAAAAATGATGAACATTCAGTTCATCGATGCACACATTTATATACACTTAACTTGTGGTGGGATTGGTTAAAAATGTTTAAATCAAATTAATTTAATTGTGTGTAAATGCAACATTTCCATTTTTGCTGTTAAATTAATTAATAAATAAACTTATGAGCTCAACAGTAAATATATTCACAGTTTTAATCTGTTATTCAGGTTATTCAACCATCATATTGGAGCAAAGTGCTACGACTTAGCTGCTCTGGAGCTAATGGCTACTGCGCTAACAGAAGAGCTAATTTTAGCTTACTGCTTTAGCGATTTTGCTAACTTTGAAAATGTTTAGCATACTTAAAATAATTTTTCCAAATAATTTTTTTGAATTTATTTTCTGCGTCTATAAATTCCTTAGCATTAGCTTCCAGGAAATATTGTGTCAATATAGCAAAAAATACGATTAAAAATCAATTTAGCTAAATTTAAGGCCCGACCCAAAATTTGTATTTAATTAATAAATGATAATTCCTTTTATGAATTTAAAATATTTAATAGAATAATTAATTTACCACAAAATTATTCTAAATTATATGTATAAAATTATTATAATTAGATACGTTTTTTAACTACCGTATTTTCCGAACTATAAGTCGCAGTTTTTTTCATAGTTTGGCCGGGGGTGCGATTTATAGTCTGGAGCGACTTATGTGTGGAAATTTACACATCATTATATCATATCACATGTTATTTTCACACTAAACCGCCAGAGGGCGCTCTAGGCCTGTGTTAT
>CAEFZY010023078.1:0-28210 GCA_903066815.1 Brachyrhaphis roseni
CTGCCGATTAAACTGAATGTTACAACCTTGACATGATTATATGAGTTGTTTTTACCGAGAAATCGATCAGAAGCGCCGTGAAAATAGTCAGATCCTCTCTGGCAGCAATGCGCGCTCCCGACACAGGGGGAACAGATTTTCACAGGGGAACCGAATTTCGCACAATCAATCAAATCAATCAATCAATCAAATTTTATTTGTATAGCACATTTCAGCAGCAGGGCATTTCAAAGTGCTTTACATCATATCAGAAACAGAAACAGCAGCAGTGAAAGCAATAAAACAACAATAAAAACATGGCATTTAGTCAAGTTTCTTCAATGAAATTATGATTAAAATGTATTGTGATATATGGAGCAAAAGACCTGTCTTGTGCGAAATTCCCGTCAAATGACAGATCCAGTGTCGTAGTTTGAGATATCTTGAAAGGAATTTTGACTAGTCAAAATGTAAATGCAGATATCTTGAATTACCATTCCGGATAGTCAAAATGTAGTTTTGTCTAGTCAAAATGCATTTTTAGATACCTAGAACATAATTACGGATAATCAGACGAAACCGAATTTATGTTAAAACGGCTTGCCATAGAGAGTCTGACTCCATCTGGTGGTTGAACGGTGAGTAACAAAAAGAAACAAAACCCACAAAGAAAACCAAAAACCCCAGCTCCACGTCAGTTATTTCATATCTAAAATACTAATGTACTTCCAAATAGAGACACGTCGATCATCTTTAGGCCCAGGATGTTCATGAGATTCACAACCAAAACTTTGATTAGCAAACAAAAACTTAGACTCGCAAGTAAAAGTTTGAGAACCGCAAAAACAAATAAATAAGTTTGCTTTTGCAAATAACTTTTTCACTTAATGACACAAAAATTAGTGATTTTAATAAAAAACTGTTTTTTAATTTCTGTTTTAAAAAAAATCTTTACAGTTCCAAAAGTTTTGATCACAAGTTTATTTTTTTTATTTGCGATTACGTTTTTTTATTGAATAATTGTGAAACAAATTTAACTCCATAATTACACTAATTTATAGGTTTATTAAAGTATAATGGTTTAAAACCATTATAGGTTTAATGGCGACCATTTTCCAGAATCTCTTCACGGTTAAATCTGATCACAACACAACCAGCAAAGTTTATATCACATAAAGCATCTTCTCTGCTCTGACCGACTGTCATCCTGCAGCACTGAATCCTGCAGCACTGAATCCTGCAGCACTGAATCCTGCAGCACTGGGCTGTGAAAACACGAGTGGCAGAACTGGCCGGGTCGAGTGGCGCCATCTAAAGTAGAGCTGTGGAAAAGGGGAATAAGAAACATGAATGTTTAATAAATTTATGAAACTCTTCCTTACTGAACTCTTGACTGGAATATGTTGGTTTATTTACAGCATTAGCTGTGGAAGCGACAGCAACACGAGTCACAGGGTGGAATAGAGGCCTGACTCCAACTAGTCCACAGATATTTCAATGTTATGAACTAAAACATCTGTTAGAGTATCATTAATTACCTTATTTATGTCTGAAAGCAAGAATACTGTTGACAAGAAAACAAAGGAGAAAAACAGTCGCAAGTTCAAATCCATATTCTGATGTATGTAGCATTATAATGAGCTAATCTGAGCTAGCTTTTGTTTTAATCTAATTGATATGCTGCTAGCTAACATGCTAGCTAATTAACGATAGTTACTGTTTCACTGCAGATTTCTTCTCTCTTCTCACATCAGTTTGAAGACAGATTTTTGCGTCACAGATGTAAAATACCTTAAATTCAAAATGAGCAAAATATAATCAGCCATTTTTTCATGTTATTTAACAATAACAATTAACTCTCCAAACAGCAATAAGATGAGAAAACTGAGTAAATCTGTACAGTAACACTAAAGAAAAGAACATGTAATAATTAACATTTGCTAAAATGTTTCTGATTTTTACACAAAAACAATTTGATTTCAGCCAGAAACTATATATGTTTTATTTAACAGGCTACTTCCAAGTATCTTTACACACTTTTTAGACTCCAAGACTGCAAATATAACAAAATGTAAAAATGTTTTAAAAATAGCAAATTACTAAATAATAATGAAGGTGGCATCTTAATGAGCTAATCTAAGCCAGTTGATGCTTTATTCTACCTGACTAGCTAGCATGCTAGCTCAAATTAGCCTCAAACAAAGAAGTAAATAAAGGAAACATCTCAGAGCTGACGTAGCAGAGCTGCTGCGCCGCCTTGGCACCCAGAGCTCTGCTTGATGGATGTTCTCATAAAGATAGAAGTAAAAATGTGTGTCTGTTTGTGAGACTGTTGGGTGACAACATGAGTTAAATGTCAAGCCTCTCGGGGCGTGATGTGACTCTGCAGCAGGCTGTCAAACACACATTCCCATGTCTGGACTTCTATCTTTATCAGGCCTGACAGGACGCAGTCACGGCCTCCCATGTCATGTTTATGTTTGCTGGTCCAGGCGGGTCATGAGAGAAACAATATTGTGTTTAAGTTTCAGGATGGGTCATGAAAACATTTGCACACCTGTTCAGTGTTACATGAAGGAGCTTCAGCAACCAGTTCATCAGCTGAAATATGATTAATATGAACAAATACACAACTTTTATGAGACCATTTCATTAAACAACTTACCGTTTTAATGGGTTGAGACTTGATTTATGCTGATGTGTTGATGCTACAGAGATGCTGAATAATATCAGTAACTGAAATGTTTAATAATTAACAACAGGCTTTCCCTCAGTGTGTTATAAGCCTGGCGGGCCACCAGGCTGTACTTGTCCCCTGCCAGGCTGAGTGTTGTTTGTTTCTTTTAATATGTTTTTATAAAGCAAAGACTTACACTAGGTTTATAGTTGGCATATTGAGCCATTTGAATCAGCACATCAACCGTAAACTCTGAACTTTACAGAGTCACAACGTGATCTGAGGAGCTTTCAGCACTTCATGGGTTTTAGTGACGGGACTCTGATCCCTCGGTGTGTTACAGCTACAGCTTAATGTTTGAAATGTCATCACCACAGTAAATAAATACTAAATCCTTCAAAATAAATCCAGTTATCGTAAGAGTAAAAAGTATTTGGTAGGAAGGGGAATTGAGTTACTACGTTGCATTAATGCTTCACAGAGGAAAATAAAGATTAAAGTGCCTCGAAATTATTCCTACAGCAACTTTTTAACTCTGAGTAACTGTAACTGAGTAACTGTAACCTTTATTTATTTTAATACCTGCCTTCGCTCATAAGTGACAGAAACTCGACTCAGGAAGCAGGAAATGGAGCCCAGAAACCGATCCCAGTTTGTAATGATGTCATGCAGGGTCCAAATAACTCTGTGTGTGTGTGTGTTCTGTGTGTGTGTGTGTGTGTGTGTGTGTGTTTCTTATTTAGTGCCAGTTTGTCATCTATTTCTTTGTGACTTTCAGATCTTCTCTGTCACTCAGATTGAATTTGGAAATATTTAGCCAGTAGAAAAAACTTTTTTAGGTTGTGCCACCGGAAGCTCCAGACTCCCCCTGCTGGTCGCAGTTGGTTACTACATCTACTAGACATGTACCGTAGCGATGGTATTAGCAGCTGTAGCTAATGCTAAAGCTAGCTAGGCTAAGGGGCTAAACGGGGCTACAGATTAAACCGTTTTGATTTAAAAAAGAAATATAGGTTTGTAACAGTTTCACGTTTATTTCTTTGCTAAAATCCAAACTGAAGTCTATCAGAATATAATAGAAAAGAACTTAATTGTCCTATGATGGAGGAATTCAGGTGTTGCAGCAAAGTGACGTCACATTGAGGCATGCAGGTTCACATAAAGGTAAGTAATTAAATATACTCTAAAACAAAATTAAGAATAAAAGTAAATCCAATACATTTATAAAGTCTTAAAACATTTTAGTATAATTTTAGTTTTCTGTTGTTCGGTATATTTTAATGTAAAATATAAGTTGAAAAAATTGATTTAAATGTCATTTATGACATTTCAGCTGCCAGTCAAATCTGATGAACTCTGATGAAAATTTGTATTATCTGGTAATAAAGTCATAATATCTGATAATAAAATCTTTGTGAGGATTTGAGTTTTCTGTGTTTATTTTGTTTTCTGTCAGTTGAGTCTCTTGTTGTCCTGTTGATTGATCCCAGCTGATTATCCTCTGATCCCACCTGTGTCTCCTGTTCCTCCTCTGTTCTGTGTCATCCTGTGTCTCCCCAGTGTCTGTTTCCAGTTGTTCCAGTTGCTACCAGTTTCTGCTCACCTGTGCTGCCTGGATCCTTGTTTTTCTACTTCATCATTAAATCATCATTTACTCTCCACACCTGGGTTCACTGCACTACCTCACCACCACAAGTCATGACACTTTTCCACCAGAGAACATCTAAAATCAGACAGTATGATTTAGCATTTATGCTAAAGGAATGTAATAATTATAGAGTCGAACATAAAAACATTTTAAAAGTTAATGTTTATTTACATATTTTTGTAGCATTGTGTGTGGCATCTCCAGCCAGATATTAATGCTCTTTGGGAAAGTTTGGATTTATTTTATGATATTTACATTTGAAGGTAGAAAATAGCAGGATGATTAAATCAGCCAATCAGATCTGAGCCCTAATGAATGAATGAATGAATGAATGAGTGAATGAATGAGTGAATCCCTATGCAGCGTTTCTCAGCAGGAGCTCCACATATTTCCAGCTCTGACATCTGGGAGGCGTCCTGCTGCTGGGGGCGTGGTTCCGGGCTTTGGCTAGGACGTACGGACAGACTGACATCACTCAGTGTGAGGGACGGACGGACGCTCAGCTGGGGCTCTGCCTGAAGGTCAGTGGCTTCTCCTAAATAAGATCAAATATCTGCTTCAGTGACTTCATTCAGCCTTTCTTAGGTTATTATTTAGATTAACTCAGAAAATAAAAGTATTTTAATGAATAAACTGAGGATTTCTGGATTTATCCTGTTTTTCTCTCTTCCTGCTGCAGAGTTGTGGACGAATTGGGAATCAGAAACAGATTTGCTTATTTCCCCTACAGGTACAGCTGATGTTTTATTGAATAAGTAAAATAATGTGTTATTATTAAACTGCTGCAGCTTCAGATCTGATGAGTTTAAAATAAGAAGGGAAAAAAGAATCAAACTTCAGATGTAAGTTGAGAGAAACAGAAATTATATTTTATATAATTGTATTTTCAGTCCTCTGAGGTTGTTCGGCTCCGTGTTTATTTTGTAACTGAATTTATACGAGTCGCTCTTTAAATTTAGATTTTATTTGATCTGTTTATGACCAACATGATTCCTGCGGTCCAAAACGTTTCCCAGGCGGCTGATCAGCACATAAAACCCGACATTAAACTTTATTAAACATTAAACTTTATTAAACTTCTGCTGTTCACCTGGCAGCTCAACATATGAACCGTTTTTCTTGTTTTATTACGTTTTATTGGGTCCAAAGCGAGGCCTCCATACTAACTAAAGATGCTGCATCAGAGATGAAATATTATTAATATTTGGAGAAAACTAAGAATCAATTATTTTTGTTTGAACAAAAACCAAAAAGCTGGATTTTAAAGAGCCTGAAGCGTCTCTTACAGATTTCACTCGTAATGGAGACCAAATATTTCAGGACTAATTGAAAGTTTTTATGCGCCACAGAAATGATCACTAAAAAAATACAGAAATAAGTTCAGCATAATGTTTGTGTATTTACTTGTTCCACAATGAATATTGAAAACTTTTTAATGAAACGAACAAATGAGTTCAAATATTATTGTGATTATAACTTTGGTTAATGTATTTTGGACAAACCTGAACTAATCCCCAGGTCTGATACTAATCTAAGACAGATTTTATGTTTGAAAAACACAGAAATGCATCAATTTTGTTTATTTTCTCAGTAAAAACAAAGATTTCATGAATCTCAGTGATCTGGAACAAGAGACGATCTAATCCTGTCACAATGGTGGATTTACCCTTTAACCCCTTCCAAGATGCTAGCTGCAGTATCGGTAGTGGCTAATAGTCATGCTAGCCTCACAATGCTAACAGGAAGTTTCCATCTTATTTGTTAATCTGTGACCATTTCCAGAACAGTTTAAAGTTTAAGGAAGCCTCAACAGAGCGCTATTATTATCTTTATCATAACGGGGCAACAACCCAACTACTTCCTGTCATATGTCAAAATAAGAGACCCAAACTTAGATACAACTTGTAGCCTTTTAAATTCAGTGCCACAGTGATAGCTTCAACTGAAACAGCAACTGAACAGCGACACCTCAGTTAGCTTGCAGCTCCTGTTCTTAGCTGGTTTAGCTCCGTTGAGTCAGCTAGCCGAACCTTTAAACTGGAGAACAGAACCTTTTAGGGTTCTGTGGTTTGGTACCAGTTCCTTCTGATGGAGGCGTTTTGCTGAACCACTGTTGTTGGTTATGTTGCAGATGAACTTGGCTCTGATTCACGACCGTCTGTACATCAAGTCGTTCTGGGAGAACCGGATCAGCGCCGATAACCAGCATGCTGAGAGCGAAGAGAACAGGATGAACAAGAGCGCCCTGGAAAAGTCAGTAGGACCTCGTCTCTTTATCACAGCAGACACAAACATTTAGTTAGCCAAACATCCAGTTAGCCAAACATTCAGTTAGCCAAACATTCAGTTAGCCAAACATTCAGTTAGCCAAACATCCAGTTAGCCAAACATCCAGTTAGCCAAACATTCAGTTAGCCAAACATCCAGTTAGCCAAACATCCAGTTAGCCAAACATTCAGTTAGCTAAACATCCAGTTAGCCAAACATTCAGTTAGCCAAACATACAGTTAGCCAAACATCCAGTTAGCCAAACATTCAGTTAGCCAAACATTAAGTTAGCCAAACATTCAGTTAGCCAAACATCCAGTTAGCCAAACATTCAGTTAGCCTAATATCCAATTAGTCAAACATACAGTTAGCATAACATACAGTTAGCCAAACATCCAGTTAGAAAAAACATTCAGTTAGCCAAACATTCAGTTAGCCAAACATCCAATTAGTCAAACATACAGTTAGCATAACATACAGTTAGCCAAACATCCAGTTAGCCAAACATTCAGTTAGCCTAATATCCAATTAGTCAAACATACAGTTAGCATAACATACAGTTAGCCAAACATCCAGTTAGAAAAAACATTCAGTTAGCCAAACATTCAGTTAGTCAAACTTCCAATTAGTCAAACATACAGTTAGCATAACATTCAGTTAGCCAAACATCCAGTTAGCCAAACATTTAGTTAGCCAAACATCCAGTTAGCCAAACATCCAGTTAGTCAAACATTCAGTTAGCCAAACATACAGTTAGCCAAACACCCAGTTAGCCAAACATTCAGTTAGCCAAACATTTAGTTAGCCAAACATCCAGTTAGTCAAACATTCAGTTAGCCAAACATCCAGTTAGCCTAATATCCAATTAGTCAAACATGCAGTTAGCATAACATTCAGTTAGCCAAACATTCAGTTAGCCAAACATTTAGTTAGCCAAACATCCAGTTAGCCAAACATACAGTTAGCCAAACATCCAGTTAGCCTAATATCCAATTAGTCAAACATTCAGTTACCATAGATGTTTCCAGAACCAGCAGGTTCTGAACGGTTCAGGTTTTCAGGCAGTTTGTTGCAGGTCTAAGCTAAATGCCCCTCAAATCCTTTAGTTCTGGTTCTGGTAACTCTGGTCCGCCGGTTCTGAAGACGTTTATAACAGTGAAAAGGTTCTGATTTAGGTTTTCAGATTAACTAAAAGTCCTGCTAAAAACCCCAAATATGTCATAAACAACATCCAGTATCAGCAGGTTTTAATAGCGTTAATAAAATATAATCAAACCTTTATGTCTGTTCTTCCTCATTAAGTCTCTGCCTGCTAATCTGCAGCTGAATTTAAGGAATTATAATTTATTTATTTAAGAAATTATTATTTGTTTTCATGTTCAAGTCATGAAATAACTTAAACATTATTTTTCCTTCTATCTGAGCTGGGGCGTAATTAATCCCCATAATCAGATTAATCCCTAATCTGTAATCATCCCAGCTCAGATGGAACTTCTATGTACGGAGCTAAATTAGGGCCATAATGTTTGTTCAAAAGACAAAAAGGTTTCAATCTGGAAAAAAAAAGTTTGAACCTGGATCCTGAAAAGTAGTTTCAAACATTTCAGTTTGAAATGTTTTGTCAGTTTCATTTCTTTCTTTTTCCTTTGAACAAACTTTATGGCCCTAATTTAGCTCCATACTGCTGGTTTCCAGCTCCATGCAGGCGACCACCTGACGCTGCCGGCTCGGCCACTCACCTCTGCGGGCGCCGCGTGTTGAGCCTCACCCTGCGCTCTGCGTGTGGGTGAGACGACCCGGCGGACGAATGCGTTTGGGTCACAGCGGGCCGACATGTGAGCGTAGATAACAAATAGACACGTCTAAAAACAGAACCGCTCATTACAAACGGCTCGTCTCTCAGCAAGGCGCGACCCCCAGAGACAGTCCGGCCCTCAAAGGGCCGCCGCCGCACCGCGCCGCACCGCGCCGCACCGCGCCGCACCGCGCCGCCGGACGCTAATGAGCGGAAACATCAGCCAGACCGCCGGCCGGGTCGCCGGTTCTGGCAGGGAGCAGAGAGAGGAATGACACGCCGCTCCTGGTGGCAGGCTGGAGAGATTCAGCACCAAACGGCTGATTCCTCAGATGGAAGAGGTTCTGAAGGTTCTGAAGCTTCTGAAGGGTCAGAACCAACCGGACCAGCCAGATCAGAACCGACCGGTTCGTACAGACTTTAACTTCCTGGCTCTGACTGAAACCTCTAGGTTCCCTCTAGGCTCGTCCTGCTTTGGCTCATCCATTGTTACATGAACCCTGACCCACTTCCCACAGCATGATGCTGCCACCACCATGCTGCACACTGCTGCGTTGCTGCTGCTGCTGCAGTAAACTACAGAAAAACATGGATGTTTCTCTATCTGAGACGTCAGTCCTCTGACCCTGGACATGTGAAGGCCGACTTTGTGACCGTCTCTATGTGTCTCTGGAGGTTCAGGTCTGAGCTTCTCTGCTGTTTCCTTCAGGTTCCTGTGAATGAACTCATCAGCAGAGGAACATCTGGACGGGTTTCTGCTGACTCCCATAATCCCCTGCTCTCCATTACCTCGTCCTCTAATCCCCCTCCTATCATACCGTGTTTCTCCTAATCCCCCGGGTATCTGTTACCGGCTCGCCGGCTAATTGTGAGCGTTATGTGTGATGTGGGCGGAGCTTGGAGGACGAGGCGATGAGTGACGGAAGGCGACAGCCAGCAGGATGGATTTAGATTCTCTCCGTTTCATGAAGCTTTAAACGTGAAGCTGTCAGGAGGCTGAGGAAGTTTCAGGCTCTCTGCTTTCAGCCAGACTCACAAGTCTTTATTTCATCAAACCACGGTGGCAGGAAAACCTGCTGCTTGTATCGATTTTGTGTTGTTTTGGATTTTTTTGTGATTGCGTGTTTTAGCTTCGTTTTCTGGCCGCCTGTCACTCGCAGCTGAAAATGACGTTTTTTCATCAACTCTTTCATCTTTCTGTTTTATACATCAACATTAAAATCCTTCTAGTAGCGATGACACAAACAATCCCTCCAGGAGTTCACAAGTGTTTTCTTCATCAAAATCACTTATTTTGGTGCGTTTGTAGAAATATTTGCGTTTTGTTTTTACGATCATTTCCTCCCTCTCATGTCGGATTGCTCTGCTCTGCTTGTGTTAAAATTTGACAGTAAATACGACTTTTTGTTTCACTTCTCATCGATCATGGACACGTTTACGTCAGGTAAAGTTGAAGTAGCAGAGGAACGGGAAACACTGCCACCTGCAGGAGGGAGTTGGGGTTTGAACATTTAGCAGAAAATTTGTAATAAACTCTCAATTAGTGTGAAAAATGTGGTTTGATGATTTTCTGAAATATCTGGTGTCAGCCTGGAGCTAAAGGTTCAGCAGAAACAGAACCAGAGCTGTAGGCTGGAAACGGGTCAGAACCAGAACCAGGCTGCACTGGGTCTCAGTCAGTGGGAGAACTCCTCCAGGTGATCCACACGTTCCTGAATAAATGACCCGTTCGGGTCGAGATGTTCTGGGCGAGTTTCCGCCGGTGGCTCTGACTCTGCCGAGGTCAGCAGGATTATCAGCAGCTGAAAGAACAAATGGAATAATCCGGAAAACTCGTCAGGAAGGCGGCAAAGAAATGGTGAGAACAGCTGACAGAGAGAGTCAGCTTACACACACACACACACATCCCACACACACACAACACGCACACCCCCCCACACACACGCACACACACAACACGCACACACCCCCACACACGCACACACACACACGCACACACACACACACAACACGCACACGCACACACGCACACGCACCCCCACACACACGCACACACACACACACACACACCCCCACACACGCACACACACACACGCACACACACACACACACACACACACACACACAACACACACACCCACCCACACACACAACACACACACCCACCCACAGGTCTGTACTTGTGTTTGTTCTCCAACATGTTCACATTCTCTCACATTTGTTGCTCTGTCTTTGTGACGACTCGTTAACATACCGGACTCTGAGCCTTGACAAATCTCTCAGGATGTTTTCCTCCTGATGGTCCGGTCGACCCGGTTCTACTGGAACCAGAACATCTGCTCCACCTTCAGCTGCTACGCTCTGAGACAAACCAACATGTTCTTTCTAAAATTAAACATGTAGACAATTGCTATTCTGTTTTTTAAATTTCTCACCAGAAACTGAGAAACATTTTAATGAAACAAATAAACTACAAAAAAAGACGTCTGTGAAAATCCAAAACATTCAAATTCAGTCTTTATAGAGTCGACTGATTTTAAATTTTCTGGTGTAGAAGAAAACTGTCTGATCTCAGCAACACGAACAGAATATGAGCAGCTGCTGCTGGGGCCACGTCTCTGTCTCGGACGGCCCAGATCGGCCCGCGGGCCACATGTTGAGCAGCCGTCCTGACCCGGTGGTGGTGTGTGTTTCAGGCTCCGGGGGGAATGGGTCGTCCGTCTGGAGAACCGGAACAAACACCTGAAGAAGCTCAACGACGGCTTCGTCCGGAAGGCGAAGACGGAGAAGTCAGCTGACCAGACATGAGCCAATCAGAGGGCAGCAGGAGAGTTTCAGTGTTTAGATTCATAAAATGTTTCTGAATAAATTATTTAGTTCTGCTGTGAAATGAAACGGTGGCTCAGTTTGAGTTCATCTGGGTTTTACTCTGATGCTGATTCAGCAGAACCGGACTAACATGATGACGATGATGTGCAGCCAGAACATCCAGGTTCTGACCCGTCTGGGTCCGATTAAAGATCCAGTCTCATTGTTTTCATTATTAAAGGTTCTGGTGGATCTAAACGGGCCTCAGCATCCGATCCGGATCAGGAGGAAAATTCTGACAAAAAATTTCTACAAGCAAATTATTTTCTATCTGCAGCTGTAGATAGAAAATCCCTGTGAAACAGCGACCTCTGCTGGGGAACCCAGAGAACAGCAGCTGGGACTCATTCCTGGATCCAAGGGTCAAAGGTCATCCAGGCAAGAACGAGATAAAGTTCTGATCAGCTCAGAAACTCAGACTTTAAACTTTCACACCTATAACAGAGCGTCCTTCCTGGTAAAACTTTATAATAAATAATTCATCTTACATATGGAGGCCAAAAGAGACTAAATTAAATAAATAGAAACTTTATTTCAGACTCAACATCCAAACAGGACAACAAAAAATAAAACAGGACAACAAACGAGCAACCAAAAATAAAAATTGAAATAATTTATTTAAACCCCAAAGTGCATAATTAATTTATTGTTTCTGTGCCTGCAGAGTCACAATAAAATCATTTTGGAGTCTGAGAAATTATTGAATATTACAATAAAGTCACAACTTCCATAGAAACAAAAAGATAAAAACCATATGGAATAATTTAAACAGTTTGTTGGTTAAAAAAAAGGTTGATTTTGAATTTAGTTACACTGTGAATCAATTAGTTAAACTTTTATTTATTTCATGGTATATTTAATTAATGATTTAATTGAATTTTTTTTAAGGGTGAAGCAAATAAAAACTTCTGTGCCCAATGAAACAAACAATATAAAAATAATATTAATGTAAAATCATAAATAAGAAACGGTGCAAACAAACATCACATATTTTCAGATACTTTCATCAAAGTGCTTTTAAAATGTTTAAGAAACTAAATCTGTCATAAAACAGGAGCTGAAACAGGAAGTTTTGGTTTTTATTAATTTTGTCCCTTCAGGCCTCCGTACTCATCATGTGTGTTTCCTGTTGAGCAGAACCGCTCCGACCCGTTTGTGCTGCAGAACCTGGAGACTCTTTATGGCTTTTAATTCACCTGGAGATGTTTTCAAGGCTTTTATTCTGAAACTCGTCCCGGTTCTGTTCAGGTTCTGTTAAACCAGGTTCTGAAGGTCCGGTGGGTTTGAACCGGCCAGTCAGACTGTCATCATTACATTTCAGAATAAAAGCTGAACACTGTGACGTTCCCTTCACAATAAGAGCCCGGCAGCAGTGACTTCCTGTGGGGTCAGTACAGGCTTTGGATCGGGAGCAGGGTCGGGTTCTGGCTCTGCCGCAGCAGCTCCTCCTTCAGCGCCGGCGCCCGGACCTCCATCCAGACGTAGCGCGGGTTCTCCACCGGCGGGGGCGCGGCCGGCGCCGGCCGCTCCGCCGCCAGGCCGTCCTCGTCCCGCTGCGGCCGGTCGGGCGCCAGCGCGGCCAGCGTGTTGAAGCAGACGCCGTCGGTGCGGCCGTGCTGCCGGCCGTTGTGCTGCAGGCTGAGGACGCCCAGCGTGGCGACGTCGTGGTCGTAGTACGACGCCGGCAGCGCCTCCTGCACCGCCATGTTGGCCGCCCACGTCACGGCGTGGGTCTTCAGGGCCGCCGCCGTGGGCAGGTGGGGGGTCGGGGCTGTGGGGCGCGGGGGAGATGAGTAACGGCATGGTGTCCGGTTGTCATGGTGACGGCAGAGGGCGGTTACCTTGGACCAGCAGGATCCAGACCCGCTTCTCGGCTCCGACGAACAGCAGCAGCGTCCGCTGGACGATGTGGCGGCAGCTCAGGTCCAGAGGCAGCGAGGCGGCGTGCCAGGGGCTCCGGTGGTACCTGAAGGCAGCAGGGTCAGAGGTCAAAGGTCAGCACAGGCCAGACCTGATTTAATCTGGATCAAACGCTACACCCCAACAGAATATTCTGGTTACTGATCCATATGAATACTTTTGATCCATCCAGAGGATGGAGACCGGACCAGAACCTGACCTTTGACCTCTCCAGGTGGTCACCGTGGTTCTGGTTCTGGAGCATTTGGGTCTGACCTGAGTCCGTAGTCGATGAGGCGCAGGATGTCCCGCCCCCTGAGGGACAGGCTGGACTGTCTGTCCCACCAGGACGCCTGCAGAGACTCCTGGTCCGCCGCCGTCAGCGTCTTCATGCTTCCTCCTGACAGACAGGAAGCACACCTTCAGGCTCCGCCCACCTGGCCCCCGACCCCTCGGGGCCAGGTGACCCCTCGGGGCCAGGTGACCCCTCGGGGCCAGGTGACCTCTGACCTGTGATGCGGGCCAGGAAGATGAAGCGGATCCACTGCGGTCCCTGTTCCTGGATCAGCAGCAACGTGATTGGCTGGCAGTCAAAGCCCGCCTCCTCCTTCACCTGCGAACAGACAGGATCAGGTAACCAAAGGCTGAGTTCCCGTTGCCACGGTGACAGGCTGGACTCACCTCCCTCCGCAGCGCCTCCTCCAGGCTCTCCCCCATCTCCACCCGCCCCGCTGGGAGGTACCACTGCTTGTAGCAGTCCGGCTTCGCCTCCTGTACCATCAGCACCTCCTCCTGCAAAAATATAAATATACAAAAATAGAAATAATAATAATATAATTCAACTTAATTGTCATTGCAATGTCACAAGTACAAGTGACATTGCAATGAAATGTAGTAGACCAAGCTTGATTCGAACCAGGTTCTTCCGGGTGGGGGCCAAATAACACTGAATAAAACAAACTAAAAGCTTTTACTCATGGAGAAAAGATTTATATTATTCAGAACAGGTTAAACTCTCCTCTCCTGGGGAAATATAAGTTATTAAATTTGGTGTTTAATGTGAATTTAGTGTTTATTAGCTGATGTTAGGTTTAAATAATTAAAATATGACGTCACTAAGCTAATCGCCAGTGATGCTAATGCTAGCAGCTGTGTTCATGGATGAAGCTTCTGGTGCCGCCATGTTGGATTTTGGGCCGGTGCTGCTCTCTGCTCACCTGCTCGTTGAAAACGACGCCACAGACGATGTAGGTGACGTTCTTCCTTAAGGTCGCCGGTTTGCTCAGCTCCAGACCCAGGTCACACAGAGTGACCTCTGACCCCTGGCCACTCAGCAGCTGCTCCACCTCCTCCTCCACCTGCTGCTGCTCCTTCGCTGTCATCTCCATGCCTGCAGGAACACAGAACCACCAGGAGTTCTACTGGGTCTGCCTCACTGAGCCTTGGTGACCTTTGACCCCTCCACTGGACCATTCTGATTACAAACCGTTATGAGCTGCAGTTCTGGAGAGGTTCTGTTGATGACTGAAACCCTCCAACCCCAAACAATCAGAGGTCAGAGGTCATAATATTCTGCCAAGTTGATGCAAGTCTCTTCAGTCAGAAACAGAAACCCAGAGGTCCGGGTTTCGGTTCCGGCCCGGTTCTGTCTGATCTCAGTGTTCTGGATGTTAAAGCGGCATCCTTTAGCCTTTAGAAATAGTGAACCAGCCCTTTAATCGACCCAACATGCCAAAAGGTACCAGAAACCAAACCGGAAGTATCTTAACGCACTCGTTAACTTGCCGTTACCATGGCAACAGGAGGGGGGGTTTGGGGGGTTACGGGCGCCTGTCAGAAACACTAAACGGATTAAAACAAACCTGTTTATATTCGGCTCCGCTCCATTCACTGCTCCATTCCAAGTCAGAAACGAACGCTGTTTCCGGTTCCGGTCTGACATTAAGTTTCACTCAAATTGTTTTTTATTTTTTAAATTTCATTCCATTAATCAAACACCGGATGTTTCGGTTCTGTTTAGTGATGTTCTGTAAAATTTTGAATCCTGAGTTTGTTTTTTTACTGTGCAACCGGAAGTCACGTGTTTTGTAGTTTTTCCGCTAAGATCCGGTGTTGTAACGCAGAAAAAGGTCACAGAGGAAGCTAGCAGCAGCTAGCCGCTTCTAAATCTTAGGTTTATTACCTTTAACGGACGAATATTAACTGGTTTTAATCGGAACATCTTCATTAAGCACGTGAGTTTAAAGCAGTTTCATATTTCATTGTCCTTCAGGCGCATTTTATTGTTTTATTCGGTTAAATATTTCTTTAAGAGCCACCTGGACGTCTGTTTCTATCTGCTTATCATTTCTGTGGGATTTTAAATCTGAAATAAAATGCAAAATTTTTTACACACCAGTAAGTTTAGTCATATTAGTAGAACCAAGTGAAGCTGTGGAAGAGTCCAGCTAACCAGTGCCGGACTTAGAAGAATCAGGGCCCTGGGCTGGAGACAGTTTTGGTACCCCCACCCCCAATAAATAAATAAAGCAACAAAAATTATTATACAAGTTTAATCTGCAGATTCAAATGGGTAGTTTGTGAAAACATCTGGCAGATGACTTCATATTTTCCATGTTCAAATATTTGAATGTTGTTTCAATTAATAAAAAACTAACAATATTTTAATTTAAAATAAACACACATGCGAAATTAACCTGTTAGTTTAATATGAGGTGCAATGTTTGTAAAACACGTTCAGTATATAACTGAAGAGCACTGGGCTGCTGATCCCATAAGACCTTTCTAAAGTCAGACTCAGCTTCATCCATCCATCCATGTTGTGTTCAGTCCAACATCGACTGATCATTTCTGCATGATTATGTTATGTTGATTAACAGAGCTTGTTTTAAAAAAAATACTTGTTTTATTTATCTTTTACCCAACAAACTTGGCTAAATCATCTAAAATAGCAATATTGGCCCATAGAGGTCAGTAACTGACCTTTACTCAGCAAACTGGCAACAAGAACACTGACTGAAACACACAGCATGAACTAAAATATGGACACTTAATTTAGGATTCAGTGTCATATGATTAGGTAAATAAATCCCACACAGAAGACAATTCTTTGTCACTCTGTAAATTTTATCCTGTATTTGAATAACTGAAAACTGAATTGAAATCGTCGCATCACATTTCTAATGATTCATCTCTTCTTCTTGTTTTCCTGCAAAAACTTCCAGAACCAGAGCGGTGGTGCGTTCAGGGACCTCAGAGCTCTGTGATTGGCTGGGAGCAGCAGCTCTGATCCAGGTCCAGGATGTGTGTGGTGTCTCTCTGATCAGAACCATCTCCAGAACCGGGCCATGTCGCGGCACAGTCAGCTGCAGAAGCAGGTCCTGGCTCTGTACCGCCATTTCCTGCGGGCCGGGAAGGACAAACCGGGTTTCCTGCCCAGAATCCGAGACGAGTTTCGGGAGAACGCGCGCATCAAGAAGACGGACGTGATGCACATCGAGTACCTTTACCGCCGCGGCCAGCGGCAGCTGCAGCAGCTCAGGGACGCTAACACCAAGCAGCTGGGTTCCTTCTCCAGAGGCAGCGAGCCGGGCTGACCAATAGAACCACCAGAACCACCAACCGGACACCAGAACCATCTGATACATACCTCACTGACCGGCCCAGAACCTGCACACAACATGACACCTGTTACTATAAAAGAAACTTTTCTCTGTTACTCAGTAGAACATTTAACCAGCAGCAGATCCGTCAGAATCTGGTTCTGGAAGGTCCAGGGTTCTGGTTCCTGCTGCGTGCCATGTCAGCGTCAGGTCCAGTCGCTTCATCGTCTGATTTATTATAACAGAAGATCAAAAATGAGAAAAAAAACTTGATTCTGTTTGAACAGATTTATCAGAACCATCAACTGCTTTTTTGGTTCTGGTTCTGATTCTGATGATATTTAACCAGATTCTGAGAATCTGAAATTAGCTTCGATATTAAATGACTGACCTTCTCATCTGCTAATATTTCCAGATTTACGGGTTGCAGCTCTGTGACTTCAGTTTCATTCTCTGTATAATAAAATATTTATAATTATTGTTTATTAAATTATAATATATTGAGAGAAAAATAAAATCCCCACTAAACATAATTATTCAAATTTAAAACTGAAATCCAACAATCGAAGAACAGTCCACTGATGTGTACATCAGAAATAAAATCCCCTGATTGGCTCACATCTTCAACACAAACTTTTAAAAGTGTCACTTTAACCTGGTCAGTTTTTCAGATTCTTTAAACTGAACTGGTCCTGCTGCACCGCCTGATCTCAGTAAAAATAACTTCTGTTTTGGACCTGGTGAACTTTATTCCACCATGCTCATCACAGAAACACTTAACATTGCGCTACTGACAGTGACAGTGCCCCCTGGTGGATTGGCATACAATAACAATTCTCACTGTTGTAACTAGAGAGAATAAAGCAGATTTAAGAATCATTCTCCTGCTGAGAATGATTTAGAAAATGAAAACAAGTTTGTTAATGAAACTCGGTTCTCTTATCCAACCATCTCCATGGTGACGGTTAGATAAGGGAAACAAAACAATGTTGGAAAACACAAACAAAATAAACTCAGTTGTTAAAGAACAGCTTCTGTTTATTTCTTTATTTAGAATAAAAGATAAAAATGATTTAAGGTTTAAAGAAGAAAAAAAAGGCGACACAAAGTGAAGCTTTTATTGTGAAAGGCCTTGAGGTTCAGCTCAGAAAGGATGCAGTTTGAACTCTGGGTGTGAAAAATTCCTTTCCACTCAGAGGAAGGGAACGGATTCCAGGGCTTTGACCCGCGCTGCGAACAGAAGAACGTTCTTCTCCACCTCGGCGTTGATCTGGGCCAGCGAGGCCCGCGGGTTCTTCTGGAGGAAACCCGCGATGCTCAGGATGCATTCCCTCTGAACAGAACCAGCATCAGGACCGCTGTTTGTTCTGGAAACATCTCACCTCAGCAGCTTCCTGCGGCCGGACTCACCTTGTAAGCGTCCACCTGGTTCTGGCCGGTGATCCGGTTCAGCAGCTCGCGGCCCACCTGGACCCCCGTCACCGCTGCCAGCAGCTTCCGGTCGACCTCCGACTGCGAGGACAGCCAGCGCAGCAGCGCCACCTGCAGCCCACACACAAACATTACACCTGAGTCTGGAAAACCTTATGCGTTGGTTCCGACCGACCCAGAACCTGGAATCGCACTGGACTCTTTAGTTTTTAGAAAAGGCTAGCTGACCCAAACACAGATGATAAAATAATGAACTACTAAAGTTTTATGTGAAATATTTGTTTTTGCTTTTGTCTGTAATCTATAAAAACGAAGAGAAATAAATCTTCCCACAATGGTATGAAATGGTATGTTTATATGATTATTTTCCCTTTTACAGTTTAACACAGATGAATATGTCTTACATAAATAGTTAAAATAGAATATTAAATAATATTTATATGGTTAGTATTGACAATTCCAGTAGAACATGAACTACTCTAAAATAAAACATACGTTATAAATGATATCTCCACCAAATATGAGAAAAATTATTCAGTATAGATCTTTGCTTCTGAATAACGTAATGAAATGAAGATATCAAGTTTTAAAGGTTAATATTCTGACCTGCTGGAAAAGCTGCGCGTTGCTCATCTGTCGTCCAGAACCGAACATGGCGGCCAAGCGGACCGATAAATCTGATGATTTATGATCAAATAAAACCTGATAGTTTCATGTGAAGTTGTTGACTACGGCTAAAACTCACAGTTTAACAGAAATAGCACAAAAAAACAAGGAGAAAACCTGCTGTGAAAAACCGCTTCCTGTTTACTTTTTGTCTTCTTCGCTTTGATTGACACACAGCGGCTCACTAGCGCCACCTTCCGCAGGAACAAGTTCTAACTTCTTTAATAAAAAGAAGGTAAAGTCACGAGATTTCATCTAGATTGGTATGACCTGCCCTCAGTCTCATCATTTTTTTATTCTCTTCTGTGTCTCTTACTGACATTTTTATTAATACTGATTTTTGTATTTTGTTCTGGAATCTGTCTGCTTTTTGTGTCGTTGATTTAGCAGCTGTGTATATAATATATCCATAATCCAGTAACTTTTTTGTCAACGAAGTTATTAAAATATATATATATACACGTCCATAATTTAGTGTGTGACTTCCCAATTATGACCAGTTTTCATAAGACTCATACCTGTATTAGATGTTTGTTTTTTTTTACCCATATCTCCTTTCTGATTGGACAACGTGAGTTCTGCGTCATGTCAGCGTGCTCTCTGGTTGACTGTATTGAATTGGCGGGGGAAGAATTTCTGCTTCAAACATGAAAACATCAAATCTCTCATTCAGGAAGTTTCTTTGAGGAATCTGCTGCTCATTTCTCGTTTAGAAGTTAAATATACAATAAAGTAGATTTTAATTTGTATGAAAACATGAACATGGAGGGCTGTAAGGATGACGGGGAGGTGTCGGAGGTTTCTGACAGGCTGGAGAAGTAAGTGAAGCGACTCTAACGGCTGTTTATATGAACGGCTGAGTTAGCATCGCAGCTAGCTGACATTCCCATGGTTTCTAATGGAGGAGCTAGTTAGCGGCTAACTGATGCTAGCAACAGACCGAAGACGACGTGAGAAGAAGCCTGATTATTAAAATACATGCTTTGTGCTGTACATACCATTTTTCCTATTGATAACAACATTTAATTTGTCTGTAATAATTAATTAATTAATGTGTAATATTTCTCCAGAATTATGCTTGAATTGCAGTCGGTCTACGCTTTGGATACCTTTATGTAAATTATTACATTCTTATTGTTGTTTTTAAACATTTCCTAATGATTAATTTAAAGAAACATTAATAGCTCAACTCTCACAGTTGCTGCTCTTTCACCTGAATCTGTTTCAGGTGGTTTGGATGCAGGTTATAAAAACATTTAAAGTCATAAAACAACATTTCTGTACTGCAGACAGTAAATGCGACTTTTAATCAACAGCTAGTGAGTCTGAATTGATGCAGATGAAGGTTGGAGACAAAACTGACCATAAAGAGATAAAATGAGCACCAAGCAGCGATTTATTGTAAAATCAAAACGAGAGAAATATTTGATAAATCTTTGAGCTGTTTGGTTTCCGGTTGGGTCTGGATGTTTCCTCTGGTTTGGTTCTGGTTCTGACCCAGATTCTGTTTTTGCAGATCTTTGCGCATGGAAGACCAGATGGAAGCATACAGCAGGTAATGAAATGTTAAAGTTTTACATTTAATCTTTTGATTTAGATGTCTTTGCTACAAACATAAGTTAACAAACTAACATTCTCCAACTTCTTCAATTTGTTTCAGCAATTTTTCTAATATTCTGAACACTTGAGATCAAAATGTCCATAAGCAGCTCAGATAGGCTCGTATCTGAACCATTTCTCTGGTTTTATTTTACCACCAGGACTCTTTTAGCAAATGTAGATTCATTCAAGCACAATCTGTACATTTTTATATATTTTAATTTATTTTATTCCCAGTAAAAGCACTTTTATGGTAATTTAACCAGAACCAGTTTAAAGAGCATCAGTCCAGTTCTACCTGAATTCAACAGATGAATGAGGGACTTTTATGGTTTTTGTAAATCAAAACACTTCTGGATAAAAAGATTATGTTGCAATAAATGAAAACTAAACACTCCAGATGGTGAAACGGAGAATTACTCTAAATAAAATATTTAATTTACCACCTATTAGTGAGGCAGTAAATTCACTTTAAAATAAAAAACCTTTATATTTCCATCCAGTCTGAATAAGTTGACTTAAGTTGGCCTTAGGTTAAGGCCTTAGGTTAATTAAAACCTTTTGTTTAATGGAGCACAGAAAGCTGGTAAATTGGAGTCATTGAAAACTAAAACTTTGTTTTAAGGCCAAAACAGCAAGAAGCAACTTTTTCAATAGAACTTTGTTCAGATAAACAGACGAGTTCTCATGCATGTCTATTGAGCCTGGAAACACATGAACTCTTCATTGTTTATATAAATTACATCATTATCTCAACATTAACCAACACTGTCACATGGTTTTCTGATGACTGAGTGCTGGGCTCAGTTTGACCTTAAACCTCACAGGAAGTGGAAGGAAACAGAGACATGAACCCTGAAACAACTGTGGACTGTTTCACTGTGATGGCTGTTGGTTCGCTTATTGATGTGATTATTGAGACCGTTGGGCTTCCATATATCAACCCATGTTGTTTAAAAGAAAGCTGGATGGTGTTCAGGCCTGTCAGTCTGGAGAAAGATGAAGTTACTGATGGTTTAGTTCTGGTGTCAGTCTGACGTTAGGTTTTGTAACAAACCCCAATTTTAAAAAATCTTCAAGGCAAATGATTTGCCTCCAGGTTTTGTTAAACTATGTTTTATTATGTAGCGCTGTGCTAAGCTAGGTTTGTAGTTGATGTATTGAATTCCCTGATCTCGCTGACCGGGTCCGGCGCCTTGGCCTCACTGTCACAGCGAGTTGGTACACACCTAAACACGTTTGTAACTTGCACAGATTGTGCATGCTGCCGTTCATTGAAAGGGATTATTTGGAACGTATTCTTGCAGAGCAGGTTCACCTGTAGCAGTATTTATATGAACTCTGTGTGAAGACTCATTTTCAAAGAACACTCCACTGATGTATAGGTCTGGTATAAAAGCCACATCGCTTGATCAGCTCACGCATTTAATTATTTAGTTACATTTTCCTTTGGGATCAATGAAGTCTTTTTATTTATTTTTTAAATTTGTACTCTCAATGCAAACTTTTAAATGTGAGACTATAACATGGTGTGGAGTGCTTCAGACTCTTCATGGACTTTAAACTTTTTTTAGTTAACATGGACAAAGATTATACAAAACTCTGAAATCATATTCAAATCATTGAAGGAATCATGACGGCTCTAGTTGTTTGTGTTTCAGGTTGATTTCAGATGGCAAAGCTGTTGCCAAACAAGGAGACATTCAACAAGCTCTGAAGCTGTTCAAACAGGCGTTCACCATTCACCAAACTCCCAAACTGGAGAGCAGAATAAAGAAGATCGAAGAACTCCTAGCTCAGAATGACTCGGAGGACGAAGACGACGAGTTTATCAATGTGAACAACAGCGGCTTAATGCTGTTTAAAGAACTGCATGACAAGCTGTACGACTATCAGAGAGACGGAGTTTCCTTCCTGTTCGGCCTCTACAGGGACGACCGAAAAGGAGGAGTTCTGGCGGACGACATGGGACTCGGGAAGACCATCCAGATCATCTCCTTCCTCTCTGGCATGTACGACAACGACCTGATAAAACACACTCTTCTGGTCATGCCGACCTCCCTCATCACAAACTGGGTCAAGGAGTTCAGCAAATGGACTCCAGGGATGAGAGTAAAGGACTTCCACGGTGCCAGTAAAGCAGAGAGGACCAGGAGTTTGGAGAAAGTTCAGAGGCGAGGAGGAGTGATCATCACCACCTACACCATGCTGATGAACAACTGGCAGCAGCTGGCCTCATTTCAGGGAAAGGAATTCTGCTGGGACTACATGATCCTGGATGAAGCACACAAGATTAAAAACTCTTCCACCAAAACAGCCAAAAGTGCCTACGCCATTCCCTCCAAGCACAGGATCCTCCTGACGGGAACTCCGGTCCAGAACAACCTCAGGGAAATGTGGACCCTCTTTGACTTTGCCTGTCAGGGAACTCTCCTGGGAACAGCCAAGACTTTTAAAACAGAGTATGAGAACCCCATCACCCGCGCCAGGGAGAAGGATGCTACTCCTGGGGAAAAAGCTCTTGGCTCCAGGATGTCCGAAAACCTCATGACTCTGATCAAGCCCTACTTCCTTCGTAGAACAAAATCAGAAGTGCAGAAGAAGAAGACTGGTGGAAAAGAGGCAAACTCACAACCTGATAACCACCAACACCCTCAAGATCAGCCAACCTCTGGGGCAGTCATGCCCAAACTCACCAGAAAGAATGACCTGATCGTCTGGACTTACCTGAGTGCCGTTCAGGAGGACATTTACAGACAGTTCATCAGTTTGGATCACATCAAGGAGCTGCTGATGACCACCAAATCACCTCTGGCTGAATTAAACATCCTGAAGAAGTTGTGTGACCATCCAAGACTGTTGTCTGCCACTGCTATTGCACAGTTAGGCCTGGATCAAAATCCTCAGGGGGAAAATGATGAGACTGATGTTAAGAGCATCGCAAATGTTTCAGATGAAACTTTGATATCAGAATCTGGAAAGCTTGTCTTTCTGTTGGCTCTTCTGGAGCGTCTCAGAGAGGAAGGCCACCGAACGTTGGTCTTTGCTCACTACAGGACAGTCCTGGACATCCTGGAACGGATCCTTGGCAACAGAGGGTTCAAACTGCTGAGACTGGATGGAACCATCACCCAGATCACAGAACGAGAAAAACTGATCTCTCGGTTTCAAACAGACAAACGTTACTCCGTGTTTCTCCTCACCACTCAGGTCGGAGGAGTGGGCATCACCCTGACAGCAGCAAACAGAGTAGTCATCTACGATCCCAGCTGGAACCCGGCCACAGACGCTCAGGCTGTCGACAGAGCGTACCGCATCGGCCAGACAGAAAACGTAGTGATCTACAGACTGATAACCTGTGGAACGGTGGAGGAGAAGATCTACAGGCGGCAGGTTTTCAAAGACTCCCTGATCAGGCAGAACACCGGAGACACAAAGAACCCATTCAGGTACTTCAGCAGACAAGAACTGAAGGAGCTCTTCACCCTGGAGGACCCAAGGTCTTCAAGCACCCAACTTCAGCTGCAGGATCTGCACTCCAGAGAACGACGGACTGACCCGGCTCTGGATGAGCACATCGCTCAACTGCATGCTATGCACATGTTTGGGATTTCAGACCACGACCTCATGTTTTCTCTTGATGTGAACCATGATGAGGACCCTGAAGACCAGGAGGCATGTCACTACATCGAAGGGCGGGTCCAGAAGGCCCAGGATCTAATGAAGGCGGAGTCTGAGCTGCAGGTGGGTGAAAGAGTAAATCATGTCTACATGGAATCACAGGTGAAGGTTTGTTAGGAGTCTGACAGCTCAGATCAACAGTAATGTGAGCTAAAAGATGGTTTAGTCAGATCTAGGAAAGGCCTCCAGACGTTCTGCTCACCAAAACGTTTCATCACCATAACGTCAGGACAATCAAGTTCATTCTCCTTTTTCCGAACCATTCGGTTATAGATTAGCTGCTGTTGCCATACTCCCCACAGCGTTGACCCAGTTTGGACAGATGAATCTATGATCCACTCTGAGTCTTTAGCGATTTCAGGGTGGCCTAACCTTTAGATGAAGCGCTGTTAGTGCGGATGCTGAAGCTGTGCCAAGTGGTGGGCTGTCACAGGCAGTTTGGGAGCCCAACAGATCCCCATCGGGAGCTGAGCAGGCCTCCGATGGAGATCCATGCCTCTTGACCCCTAGGGCTTACCTCAAGTAGAGGATGATTTGCTCTCTGCCCTGGTCCATCTGAGCTCTGGCAGTCATCTTGGGGGCTAACCGGGGGTCACAGGGGGCAGTGTCCGGGGCTTTACCTGCATGGAGGGTCACCCTGTGGTTCTTTGGCCGGAAGCAGCTGCAGCCTTCAGTTCCACCAGATCTTTGTTGCTCTTGGTTCTGTGGCCTGGAGGCCTGAAACACAGAAACATGTTGAAGACTTACTCACAAGCTTTTCAGGTTCTGTAGCACCAAAACAAAACCCTCAGCATCAACCCTCCACTACCGTGTCTAAAGGCTGAGAGGTCCATTATTGCCCAACATCTCCACTCTTAGTCTGGCAGCCATCTTGTATCTTTAAGCTGAGGCCTGTAGAGATGGAGCTCTGGGGTTTCTGGTCATGTCTTCATGTTGTGACCTTTGACCCTGGGCTGAGCCTGCTGTTCTCTTGCTGATGGTATTTTTGTTCCTGCAGATGCAGCTGGCGGAGAGCATGGCGTCCAGCACAGAACCAGCCTGGCTGAGAGAGCCGCCGGACAACACCAGACACCGGTCCAACGACAAGAAACCAAGGAACCCAGTACCGGGAGTTCTTCCTCCACTTCCTGACCCCAACGTGTCTCCGGAGGTGGTGGATATGGACCGGTGCGGTTCTGGAGGAAAACAATCCCATCAGGAGTCCAGCAATGAAGTCATTGATCTGTCTGGAGATGCTTCTACAGAACCAATAGACGGCTCTTCTGGACCGGACGCCAGTCTGATTGAGATCACAGCAGACGAGAAACCCAACGGGCCGACCAGAACCTCTGAGACCGGCCAGCAGAACCACAGCGACTCGGACCTTCAGCAGGATGACGCCTCCGGACTGAGTGCCGGACTCGAGTCTTCTCACGGAAACTTCAACCTGGAGCTGGAGGACAGCGATGAAGACGAGGGTCAGGACGCTGCCGACACCGAGGAAGAGGAGCAGAAACTTCTGACTGAGCTTCAGCTCAACGGCAGCTTCAGCGTCCACAAGTCCCTGACGGAGAGTCTCTGCAGACGGACCGACGTCTCGGGTCTGGACGGGTCCGCCAACGAGTCCATCGTGGGCACCAAGAGGAAGAGGGCAGCGGTGATTTATGACAGCGATGAAGAGGAGCAGCAGCTCATCGGCTCCTTCCAGGCGCTCGGATCGTCCACGCCCAAAATGTCTCCACCCAGGTTCAGCCGGAGCGTCGCAGGAAACACGTCTGTGGTCTCCAATCGCTCCCGGGTCCAGTCTCTCATCCAGGACTCAGACGAGAGCGATGAAGAGGAAGCAGAGAAGATGAACTCTGAGCAGGAAGTAACGGCTGGAGAGACTCTGGATTCAGAGGAAGAGGAGGAAGATGATGATGATGATGATGAAGAGGCGTCAGAGCGGCTCTCTGGCGGCGACAGCACTGCAGGTTCTGCTCAAGATGAGCCTCAGCTGGAGGAGGAGCGGAGTTGCCATGGTAACGGCGCATCGCCCGAGCGCCTGAGCCTGGAGGAGTCGAGCGTGGAGCCGGAGCTGGCCTCCGGCGAGCAGATGGACCTCTGCACCGCGTCTGGCGCCGACCCGGACAGCTACGAGTCTCTGGTCCGCAGCGGGAAGGAGAGGATCAGCCAGAACCGACCCGACGACGCGCTGGACTTCTTCCTCAGAGCCATCGACCTCCGACCCGGCGACCCCGAGATCCAGCTCATCACCATCCAGCTGTACCGGCAGCTCAGCCACAGGCGGTAGCGGCAGAACCGCCTGGCGACCCGGAACCGGTTCTGATGGATGGACTCTGATTCTCCAGATGTTTCTCTCTAGTTCTGGTTTTAGAAACGAATCCTGAACATTTTCTTCTGTCGTCATCAGAATCTCTGTGAGCTGAAAACAGTTTTACAGTTTAAATGTAAAACAATCTAATAAAGTTGTAACTAAACAAAAATGTTTAATATTTTCCTGCTTCTTCAGTTTCTGTAAATAAAGTTCAGGTTTTGGATTCTGCTGATTTCTCTAAATCTCTTCATCAGTTCCCAGAATCCTTTGCTGCTCCAGGATCCTCTGGAATATTTTTAATCTGTAAAGGTTTTGATCTGGTTCCTGTTTCATTAGAACCGGACGGGTTGGACCTTAAGATTAACGTCTGGATATGAATGTTGATGAGGAACCATATTAAATATTGTTCTGATCCTTCAACAGAACCTAACCGGGTCGCTTTGATTTCTCCATGTGGATCCAAACCTGGTTCTGATCCAAATAAAACCAGACACAAAAAAACAAAATAAGTGGAAGAAATGCAAACTGAACTCTGGGATCGGAACCAGATTCCACTTTTCACTGCAAACAATCAGAAATGTATCAAATATTCAGCACAACATCAATATTCTGTTAAAACATTCAATAAATGACCTTTCAAACTTTTCCATCTTCTGCAGAGAAGGTTTGGATCAGAACCGCGGTTACTATAGTTACTGAAACTAACAAAGCAACAAAAACTGAAAAAAACATTTTTCTAAATAAAAACTAATTAATGGGGAGAAACTTTACAAACATAAAACATCCTGAAATCAGAAATATTTCCTTTGTTTTCATGTTTATTAATCTGTTTATTAGCTTTTCAAAATGACGGCACTCCGTTCTGCTGATGTTCTTGTTCAACAATTTAACATTTTTGAAAATGTATTAATCGATGGAAACATAATCGCTTTGACTTTTTTGAATTCTATACCTAAAAATGAAGAAAAGTATGGAAAAAACTAAAACCACTACTATAACTCATTAAAACAAAAATAAAACCAGTAATAAAAGCTGACAAGCATATTCTAATTAAAACACTAATTAGACAAAAACTTGATCCTCTGGTTTCTGTTTTACTTTAGTTCAGTTCTTGGTGTTTGGTTTATTTCTTGTTTATAGTTATTCTATAATAATAAAACTCTAAGCCCTGGACAAAATATCTGATAATATAATAATAAATAAAGTTTTCTGACCTCAGCCGGAGGGAAAGCTCATCCAGCTGCTGATGTTCCTGCAGCACCTTGAATCACCTGCAGCCTCCGCTCTGTGTCCTAGTTAAATCCTGCCCTGGAAAGTACCTGAATATTAAAACCTGGTCTGGTTTTTAATAATCTTATTCTGAATGTGACCAGAAAAATCTGATGATCTGAAACAGAAAACATCAAACATTCAGAATAAGGATGAACTTTAGTTCATTTGATAGTTTTTAGGATTAATAAAATTAAAAATGTAGAAAACAACCAGACTTTAACTTTCTGAGTAAACTGTGAAACTGATATTAAAAACTTCATTTATCTCTTTACACACTGAGAAGATTCTGATAAACAAACAATCTTCAAAAACCGATCAACCAGAAGCAGAAAAACAATCTTTATGGTAAAATGTTTAGTGAATAAAAACTGACTTACTGAAATGAAGAGAAGCTTGAAAAACGTTTCAGTTTTCAGATAAAATCATTTTTTATTTCAAAGCTAAACAAACATGATAGATAGATAGATAGATAGATAGATAGATAGATAGATAGATAGATAGATAGATAGATAGATAGATAGATAGATAG
>CAEFZY010023081.1:0-40340 GCA_903066815.1 Brachyrhaphis roseni
GAATCCGGAAATGGTCACGCTGGAGTTGAGTTTACCCTCTTCACCTAAAGTAATAATAATAAAAAAAATAAGAAAACAAACTAGACGGAAAGGCTAATCTCTATCCATCACTGAAGACTACAGGAAAATTTTAATTGACATTCAATCACGCTTCATCTTCCTCCAGGTAGACAAAAGTCGGCGCAACACCGGTTCACATTCTGAGACAATAGGACGGGGCTGTGAAAACGTGGACAAGAACATGGTCTCTCCGTGTGAGCTGCAGAAAAATTTAACACTGATTACTGTGAATGCGTCACACCGGTTGGAAAGCAAATCGTATCACACACACACCGACACCACGCTAAAATCACCTCGCTGTATCCACGATTAGCAACCAGCTGATGGTTAGCTGCTGGCCTGATGCGGATTTAAAAGGGAAAGAATAAAAACAAGTTGTTTTCCTTAGCAAAAACTTTCGCTAGCCAGACAATTCTGGCGTAAGCGCAAACAGCGCTTATTTTAAACCCACTTTGCGGAAGTGGGTTTAGCATCAAGCTAACACAACTGAGGCAGCTGGAGATCATAGGTGATGTAGTAGTTGCATCATGCTAACCCGAACATCTAAAAACGGTTAAAGGAGGTCGTGCGGGAAGCGTTTCCTTTACATACCATGTTGTAATGGCTAAATTCACTTGAAGGAGGGATGGAAAAACAACAGAATATAGTCACCTGGTTACGTGCCCATACACTCCTCGCCGCTTCAATCAAATAGCAACCCATGTGCTTTGTTGGAAGAACTTTAGCTTCGATCCACGCTGCAAAGCGCTCAACATCTGCTCAAGCCCCTCCTCAGCAGCAACCACAGAATGACTTAGAACTCCCCGAGAGACCAGGGCCAGGTCGGCTCATTACATAACAGAAACACCCAGATTGAACCTCATGTGTACATTAAATAGAGATCAGCTTGAAGCGTTGCTCCCATCATTTGGCAGGGGATCAGTTGCATGTGTGCATCTGCATGGCAGCCTGTTTAACCTGATGCGCAGGTTATGGAAGCCCATTACTGCCACTCGAGACTAAAATGAACGCGGTATGTCATATTACAGAGACGCAAAGTTAGGATTTTGAGTTTGAAAGCTCACAGTTATAGGGTTGTATTTCAGAGTTGTGATTTCAAAAGTAAAAACTGGTGTTTTGAGTCTCATCATTAGGACTTTCAAAGCATAACTTTGATTATGTTGTTGTGAATCTTCTGGTTCTAGCCAAAATAACTTTAGGTCTCATATTTATGACCTGTAAACATAAAGTCAGAAGTTTTAGAAGAATAAGTTTTTAAAACTCCAAAAATAATTATGACTTTGTATTTCATATGTGTCTTAATAATGACGCTTGTAAATAGTCTTTAAAAATTCTAATTAATGTGATAACGTCAATAGAATAAGTTTGACACTCTTAATTTGGAGAAAATTATGAACTTGAAAGTTATAATTGTGACAAATGTTTGTACCTCATATTACATTTTTAAAACTCATGAATTTGAAATGAACGGTTTCACATTTGAAAGTTTTATATATGATATAGGCTATGTGATTATTGTAGTCAAACCTTAACTTTCTTTATGTTATTTTTTATCTCACAATTCTTACTGCAAAATTTATGAACGTAAGTATAAAAATCTTGACTTTTTCTCTCATACTTAAGATCTTAAAATTCTGGCTTTAAACTGCCTACTGATGAATTATAAAGTCAAAATTGTGACTGAAATGTGTAGCTATGACAGTGACAGTCGTCATCATGCTCTAATTAATAATTAATCATGAATATAATGTTAAAGCTCATAGTAACTGAAATTCAAAATTGACTTTGAAACTGATAATTATAAAACATTATCTAATAAATAGAGCTTAAAGTCAAAATGGTGACATTGAAATTTGTGACGGACACATTTTTGACTTTCAAACTCATAATTTAGACACTGAAAATTGAAATGCATAACACAGAATCTTATATTTGGAATATTGAAGCTCTTATCTAAGGCATATGGGCTTTTGTTTCTCCAAGACCCTAAATTCCTTAAACAATGAGAATTAAGGTTGAAGCACAAGTTTTACCTCTTTATTTCTGTCTGTGTGTTTTCAAATAACCAACCTTCTGTTATGCATAAATATTCAAAGCACTCATGAATTACACAAGCACCAAGCTATTTTACGCTTTTGAGTGATTTTACAATTTCCTTCTGGATTTCTCCAATACTGGTACAAAAACCAAGTCAAAAACTCCTTTCTGGTTAATCAGTAGCAATATATAAGGTCTCTGTTCGTACACTTTAAATAAACAGCAACGTAACAAATTTCTTATCAGTGCAAACACACACGTTTCGATAAGGATCTTGAAATATGGGTCACTCTACGTTTCACTTGGGGCAAAACAATGACAGAATTAGGTGGAACAATATGGAGAACAAATGCGTCATAACCTGCGCACTGCCCAAGAGTACTAAAATCTTACATGGATCACAGCCAGCAATAGAGTAAGAAATGATGTACTGTACATTTAACTCTGTGTTTGTTTGCCATGGTGGATTTCTGTAGGTTGGGATTTGCTGCCATCTTGTGGTGTTTCTTATAAATATTTTATTCACTAGTTTGATCGCGTGTGCTCACCTTTCCTCTTTTCCTAAATCTTCACGAATATCCGAGATAATCCAATTAGATTCATTTAAGATACAGTTTGAACTCTCGAGGACAAAGAACCTCCAATTATTACCTCTAATAAATGTTTTTATGCAAAAAATAGCAATTAATAAATAAGCAGATAAATATTTCAGTAGTACAATATAGTTTCTTTTGATGCATTTATTTTTATCAACTTGATGGGCAGCGTGCTATGAGCCTGCTAAACCATCAAAAAGGAGGAAACACCCATAGTGCAATCAGCCACTAGAGGACCAGCTCTAACTTACAGGAGGACATAAGGGCAATCAGGGCTGTAGCTGGGAGAAGGGAGTGTGGCACAATGCAATTCAGGCAGCTAAACGCGCATTACAGGTCCACAGTGAAGTCAACTTAGAAACTGATGTTTCCTCACAATACTTTCAAAATAAAAGCCAACGGAATGCAAAAATTGTAGGATTTTTGAGGGTTGTGGGAAATTGCAGATTGTGGAGTATAGCTTTGAACAGCCAGCTCTAGTTGCATTTGATGTTGCAATGCAAATTTACCTCCACATTATGTCGTTGTTGCCAGTTAACGTAGCTTCTCAGTGAATGTTTAAGATATACGCATTCACAGTATGTGTGCACAAATACTAATCCTTTTTATACATCTACTAAAATACTTGTAGCGTTAAACCAAGGAAGAGTTCTTCACTCAGTTTTTGCTCTCAGATTACAAGTTGAATCAAAGACTTATTGGAGTTATGGTTCTTCCTGCACTATCATACTGATTTGCTTTTCGGTCTGAAACTTTGATGGATAACGCAAAAGCGACACAAAAACTAGGAGAAAATAAGAAGGGAAATAAAATATGTGAAGTAAGTAACAAATATTCTAAGCACATTATTCAGAGTAAAATGGAGAGAAATTAACAAATGCACGTGAAAATAAAGAAAAAAAAAACATATTTATTCACAAGATCTTTGTTGACATTAATGTTTTCTACAGCCCTCATTATTTTTTGCCTTTTACATACACAATTTTTTTTCTTTGATTCTATTTAAAACATGCAAATTTGTTTTTCTGTTAAGTCATTTGGCTATTTTTTTTGCCTTCATAGGCTACTGTTGTGTGCTTCATTTGGAATCAACTGTTTTTCAGTCATTATTTTTATATAATAAAGATTTTTATACAGCTTGTTGGATACCTGCCTAATACCTGAAAGGCAAAATTTAAGCGTTGCAAAGACAAACTCACATTTATTTATTTAGTTATTTAGTTTTTTGTTTGTTTGTTGATGTTAACTTACTGTTTTCTCTTTGTCCTCCATACCATAGTGCCTAAATTAATGCTGTGAATGTGGGATAATAATAATAATAATAATAACGGGCGGCGGGAGGGGGAAAAAAAATAAATAAATAACAAAATATCTGCTTTTATTTTGAAGTGCTTAATCAAGACTTCCGGTGTCGTCCTGGTTATTTGTCGCTGCCTTTCCTGCAGCTCAGCACAGACCACCAGGCGCACCGGCAGCCCCCGTCTCTCTCTGCTGACTCAGTGCCTTAACAGCAGTCCCTTCACCCGGTGATACACCATCCAGACACCGACGCACATTTCTCCGGCCAACTCACCCCCAGCGACGCACTTCAGACATGGCTAAGACCGCAATCGGTGAGTCCTTATTTTTCTCTGAGATATTTTCCCTGACATCAAAGAACGAGGCAGGTTTCAGGGTGATGATGATGATGATGGTGGTGATGGTGATGATGGTGAGAGGCAGTGGCGACACCCATGGCACAAAAGGATGCTGAGGGCTGACAGGAGGGAGCGGCCAAAGTCACTCTGCAACTCACTTCTTTATGTTGAAGTTAGGAAACTGAGACATCTTTATGTATTCATTAAATTGCAGCTGTTATAATTGAATCTTTGTTTAGTTTGTTCAATTTAAAATTTCACACAGATCAATATAGGTCGGACTGAAATTTAGTCAGTGACGCATATGCTTATTCAGCCTGCATTCTGATTAATGCATGTAACTAAATAAAACATAGATATATATTTTGTTTTTTTTTTTTTTGGTTGTTGTTGTTATTCCTTTATGGAAGCATGGTTGTATTGCTGCAGCACCTGCCCCCTTCACTGCCTGACTCAGAGCCGTGCAGCATAATGCAGCTCCAGCGACCCCACCCAACATCCCCGCACCGTTAAAAAGCCGCTCCCCGGGGTGTGAAACGTCTCACCGTCACAAATCTCCCGTTTTATTAAAGAAAAACTGGGTCACCCTCACTGTCTGTGTCTGCTTAACCCATTTTCTACGTGACCGCTGTATAAACAGACATGAAGGAAAGAGGGAGAGGGGGTGGGGGAGAGGAGCACCCTTATCAAGAATTACTTTGCTGTCGAGGGAAGAATTTACGCCTGGCGCTGGAAAAGGAATATTAGACTCCTAATCCTGTTAGGAAGATTATTGGATGAATTTGCTCTACAGCTATATGCTCTGGAAAAAAAAAAAAAAGATGTCAGCGTTTGTTAGAAATAGGAATAAATAAAATGAGATGGCTGGTGGAAGGCAGGCCTTCTGTGGCATTTATTGTATTTTATTTTGACACTATTAAGCAACAGCTTGAAAAACAGAATTTTAGCTGCTGCAAGTGAAAGAAAGCTTTAATGTTCATGCTCAAGTGCATGAATGTTTGTTTTCTGGTTGGCAGAGCAGGTAATGGAGGGGCGTGCATGGGGGGCAGTGGTGAGGGTCTGGGATGTCTGAGCTCTGGGACACTTAAGCACCGGTCTCTCCTCCTCATTTTTCCACCTCCTCCCTGCTTTTTTCTTCCTCCTGCATGATCTTGAATTGAACAGCAGACAGGCAGAATGGGATGGGCACAGAAAGCAGCCATGATGCCAGTCATCGCTCTGCGGGTCACTGAGTTCATTTAGACCAATTTCTTTTTTGCAGTGAAGCAGAAAGAAACAAAGAAACTAAGTAAGCATTTATTTTCTAACTGCAGCAGATCTTAATTCTGCATGAAGATTAATTTTATTATTATGATATCTAAGGACTTAAGTTGATGATAAATACCACTTGTCATTTCCAATTAAGGGTGATCATTTATCTCTAGGTTGAGGCTACAGAAATCAATCCCTTTGTGTCTGGCAATGGAAATGATCCAATAATATCCACCCTAAAATCAATAGATAAGGGTTTTTTAAGTGGAGTTCTATTAAAAGGTCATGTTCCCTGCATCTTAATTCAGTATTAACTCAGATTAGTTCCTAACCAGTATGTGTATGCAGGGAACCACATGGATTTTGCTCAGACATAAATTGTGAATGGGCTCGAATTCAATGTTTTTTTAATCTGTGTTAATCCCAAAAGAGAAATAAATGTTGTAGTAACTCAAACTAAGTTTCTTCATAGTCAATATAAGTGGTTAAAGCTGTGGAAAAGAAGGCTCTCCTGTAGTGGTCTGTGTTGCAGTAGATCTGAAGGAGCCTCTGACTGAAGACAATCTGTTGTTGAATTTCTGCACAATAAACTCTAAGTCACAAAGCAGACCCCCAAAAAGGTGATGCTTTTACTTTCTACATTGCTTTGCAATGGAGACGTTTCATAAGATCTCTAAGATCAGCATCCTAGATCCACTTATCATTTAAACAGCAGCTTTTATGTAAATAACTGCACAATCCCAACATAGCAGTGGTTAAAAATAAATATTGCTGGCAGAAAAAAAAAAGCAGTTTCAATGTGGTAAAAGTCATCCTTGGTCCTGACCACTCCTGGAGTTGCCACTGGGACAACCTAATCTGAATGTAAACTAAATGAAGACACCAGGAGTGTTACTACTGCAGCTAACTTCACTTTTTAACAGAATCTCCCGTCCAGAAGCCAGAATTACCCCTTTAATAGAAAAGTCTTCTGCATTGTTCATCCCATTGGTATTTATGACCATTGTTGTTACGGGCATATCTGCATGATCTGCCCCTGGTTCAGAACTCATCCTGATTTATCACCGGTTGGGTCCCATCGATCTGTGCGGCACACTCCCATTGCTGGTCTTAGATGACTGTTGCTCCTAATGACAGGCTGAGAGGAGAAGGAGGTGACATCAATCCTGCTAATGACGTTTTGCTGAATGTTTATCACATCTAAATATTCAGATCAGAGACAGTACAGGCAAATCAACAGCATTAATATATGGTTATTGTGCTCTCAGGTAATTTTATTTGAATAACCTTTTATCAAGGTACGGTAAATCTCATGGAATAGGGGATTCAAGACAAATTTTAAATAGACAATATTCAATACAATGCATAGAAATGCATTGATGCTTTGTCTACTGTGCTTAAAATGTGTTTTAATCTCTTCAGTTTAATAGCTTCAGGTCCTATTTAAGTCATTCCAGGTGGAAAGGGGATTATAAGTTCAGTTTGTATAGAAGGAACAGTGTAGAAATTCTCCTTTTTGTGTAACAGAGTGGCAGAAGGTCCTTATAATTGAAACCTAGATGTTGACTGGGTCTATCAGAATCCTATCTAGAGAAAGCTATCTCTATGCAGTTTGATGTATTTCAAGACCACAATGCTTTGAAAGCTACAGCACCGAATGTAGAGCCTTGGAGAACACCTTTTGTCACATTCAAATAACAGTAAAGAAAGACCATTGAATAGAAAACAGGGTTTACAACAAGAAAGATATTTTAAAAAAAACATCTAATTGCTTGGTGTGGTAGAATGTTGTCTTAAGGTACTATGTGCAGTGTGACGTTTTACCTCATATTTCGTGCCCTGCTATCAATGGAAACTATCAGGAAACTGTCCACAAACGGACTATTTCACTGAAATATCAGTAGATTTATGAGTCTTTAGAGATATATGTACTCCAACTGGAAGTCTCAATTACTGGAATCTCATCACCAGCCCTCCACTCACTGTCCTTGATCGTCTGGGTCCCATAACGATCCATTTAACGATCCAGTTTGCTCTTGCGATAGCTTCATAATTTCATCTTTAAATTTTTGCTGTAAAGTTGCTGAACAGGCGTCCTCAAACCCACAGTGCTGTGAAAGCTACAGCGCCCAGGGGGGCCTATGGGCCTTCGATGAACAATGCTGCATGTTTGTTGTATGCGTTTTATGGTTAGATTACTCAAAGTGACTGTAAAAGTCCCTTCTAATCTTGGTGGGTTCTGCAAGATTAGATGGAGACAGAAGTAGAGGGGAAAGAAAGATGGGAAAACAGCCAATGCAGGTGTGGCGGTTTGTGCTGAGAAAGGGAAACGCATAAAAGAGGGGGGTTGAGGGTGACAAATATTAAAAGTGATGAAAAAAAGTGATGAGAAAATTTCAGCAACAGATGAGATGGAGGACAGGAGCTGCAGAAAGTGCCAAAGCGAGAGCGGTGCTCTCTGAGGATATTGATGATCCCGGCTCTTTGGTTGATGGATTGGAAGCGGAAGTGCACTTTGATGGGTGCGTCAGTGGTCAAGATGGGAAGTGAGGCGCAGACATGCTGACCTGGCTGGTTGGAACCGCCTGTGGGAAGCAGAGAGAATCATTAAAACTGTTATCATCCCCGTCTGACAGCACTTCATCCCATCTCAGCCGGGAACAGGAATGTGACCGTGGTCATGTGTTCAAACACTTTCTGTGCTGCTCTGTCACTGCGGGTCATTTGTCATTTTTATGTGTCTGATCTAAGGAGGATGCGTTATATTACACTGCTTATTAAGAGACATGCAGTGACACTTTAATAGATTTTGTTCCATGGGGAACTTCATATATTTTGGATTATGGATACATTAGAAAAATGAGAGCTAGGGAGACATTTCAGCTCATTTTAAGTATCTATTGTGTAAAATGTTCGGAAATTAAATCTGCTTTGACAGGGTAATACTAAAACCTCACCTCAGAGGCTACAAATGAAATGAAATAAGATTACAACTCAAGTAATTTTTGAGTTTACGTGCTGGCTGCACTGAACTTTATATCGTTGTAGTTTTCTCTGCATAATATTTTTCTTTTACTGAGGTTTTTTTCAACAGTTTGAAGGTTTTATGGAGCTAAGTAGAATTATGATTTGGGGTCCAATTTCTGGCTAACCCAATCACATTTTCTTTTTACAGATTGATCAGTTTGTCATGATTCATAGACACAGCTATGATGCAAGAGTATTAGAAGAGCAGCCGCAATTAGATGGATTGTTTGCAAATGTTTATATCAGTAAAATGATGTGGAATGAGAAATTCATGTCACAAATCAGTCAAAAGTTTGTGAATATTTAGGTAAGATTTTTCTTCTGCTCTCATCAGTGGCGACTCCTAGAGTTTGGGAAGAGAAAGGCAGTGACTGAGCCAAAGATTAACTGAACAAGTTTTCAGGACCCCATCAATACTGCTCAGTTTATTTCACACTGATCAATTAATATTCATGAACATTCATACGCAAACTTATCACAATTGTTATTACAGACTAACGATTAAACTACCAAATATTTTTTACATTTCATGTGACCTTAGAAATGAAAAATGCAGCAGAAATTATTGAGTAATTATTAAAGTATAGTGAATACTTTAATGATTATTTAGTATTTGGCTTGGGTTAGGCAAAAAAAAGCAAACAACCTAAATACTAAATAATATTTGAAAAATAACTTTCAAATTACTAATTTTACTTAGTTTCACATAGCTGCTACATTTCTGAACATGTCCTAAACATGAATTATAGAGGGGGAGCAGGTGGAAATTCCCGGTAAAAATCCTGTTCCTTCCTGGGAATAGTACGGGAGTTGGGTCAGGACATGTACCAAGTCTGTGTGCACACAGCTTTGGAGTTGGAGAGGCTGCTTTGGGGTGTTAAACCCGTGCAGGGAGGTGCATAAGAACAACAGCAAAGGGTCAAAAGAGAGCCTTAATCTGGACCAAAGATGTACTGGTTTAAGGACATTTGCTTAAATCTGAAGCTAAATGCTTATTGAAATCATCAGCAGATTAATTGATTGTGAAAAAAATAAATTAGTTATATTCAAATGTTTTAAAAGCCCCATAAATGATCAAAAATAATTAACGACTCCACTGAATTGTTAACGGTTTCGGATGTCAACAGGGTGTTAGAAAATGGCTGCTGGAGTCTTGACAGAAACACAGTTTATAACGAGCCGTTGTTTCCCCCCACCCCCCCACATAATCAACGGAAACAGGGCAATCCGCTAATTACAGACTGAAGTGCTTTCCACCTGAGATGGCTGCTTCCACTAGGCTGTCTTGGGGGCAATCAACTATGGCAGATATTCCTCAGGGGTTGTCACTCTTGGCTGAGTCTGTCTATGATTCCTCTTCAAATCAAAGTGTCAGTGTCAGAGTAAAGACCATCAGCAGCTGTTTCCTCATTTCCATACATTCAATAAAAGGAAACTCTGTTTCTTTTCCATTTTAACCCCAGTCTGTGTTCCTCTTTGTTCCTTTCTTCTCCAAAGTTATAATTTCCCCTTGCTGTGCTCACTCTCTCCCACGTATTCCTCAGGGAAGGGGTTAACAAGACCATCAGAGAGTAGTGAGAGCTTCATGTGAGAGTTCATCACATTACTGGGGCGTCTGCCTGTCTGCAGGGCAGAAAGTGAGATGCAGGGAGCTGCAAATAAGCACATAAGAAGGAGATTTCCGATTAACCATCCTCTAACAGTATTGCTTCTTCACTGTAAATCTAACTTCTGCCGTTGCTACTGTATCCTGCTTCAAATCATGAATCAAAAGTGCCACATTTCAGCCCTGCAGGCCTTGTGCTCTGGGTGATGGATGTTGCTGTTCTGTGACAGCTGGCATGCAGATCTTGCAGTATGGTGCAGGGTGCCTTGAGAGAGCGGAAATGTTTAATAACCTGCAGTGTGTTGCAGATATTGTTCCACCTTTCCCCTGCAGAGACTGCTGATAAATCAACACAGCAAAGTATTTTAGATGCCAAAAAAAAACAAGGTTAGAAAAGGTTGGTTGTTCCCATATTTGTTTTCTCTGTCTGCTCTCTGAAGCACATCTTTCCTCACCACTAAACAGGCCGCATGTTGCCAAATCCACTCAGTTGTGACCCCATTTGGCTGCAAAAAGTTATTTTATATTAAAGGAAAACACAATTTATGTCTTTAAAAGAGCTAAAAAACACTTTTTCATTTCAGTATTCTTAACGATGTGCAACAATTCACGTTCAAGAAAGTTTTAGATCGATAAAATATTTTAGAAATATATTTAGCTGATACCAGGAAGAATAGGATGGAGTTTCTTTCTGTTTGAAAATAGCAAACTTTTATACTAGCATCTTTCATGCAGAACAAATTTGACTGAATACTATGTAATGCAACCTGCAGATGATCAAATACCAGGGCCACTGTGCTTACATGACAATAAACAAATGTATCATCAAGGACACATTAATGACATTCTGACACATTTATTAATGTAAAATATGAACAAACAAACAAACAAAAAGAACATTGTACAAATGCAAGGCCTTGATGGATACCTTTTGTGACATTCAGATAACAGAAAGGAAGACTGCTGAGTTGAGAAGACAACTTACAATAAGAGAGAAAGCTTAAAAACCAACCAATTGTTTGGTTGGGTATTTTATGCCCTTCAGTTAAATACATTGACTGATGTATTTCTCATACTTTGTGCCACAGTATCATTCTGCATATTTAGAGCACAGTTGTAATCGATGGACACAGAATGTTTAACAGGAATAGATCTGTTTAACAAGCAGATCTATTCTCTCTCCCTGCTGCTGCTGATTCTACGTTAAAAAGTAAAACAGATGCCAAAAAGATAATAATATATAAAACAAGGTTAGACAAGGTTGGCTATTGGGGTTCTTTTTTTTTTTTTGTCTGTGTTCCCTTTTAATCACTTTATTCCTCTCCACTAAGCTGTCTGCATGTTGCCAAATCCAGTTAGAATTGCTGCCAGCTTTATTAACTTTTTTGACAAAGAAACAGCCTCAACATGAAGAGCTAGGCTGCTGCCTAGTGCAGATAAGCAAACCTCAAAACAGATAATCGAAACCAAATTGGGAATATACATGAAATACTGTCTTTTTTTGTTTGTTTTTAAGTGACTTATCTCTGATCTTTGGTTGCATTAATAAGAGAATTTGCCAGGATTTAAAGGGCCTATGCACTGGCAGCATCAATAAATAATACATCAAAATAAAATGCATAGTTGATGATGTGTTGCGAATCCTGTGGGGACGGGAACATCGAAGCTGTTCAGGGAAATTAGGCCAAGTGAGGAGGCATCCATCACACTTTCTTTGCAAGGAAGACAAAGGGAGATGAAAGCAACTCAGCTGCATCAGACATGCTTTGATGAGGAGGTTTTTCTTTCTCTGAATAGAAAAAGTCTTCATATTTACATCAAAGGTATTTGGCATAAAAGTAGATTAATACTGTTTCATCTTTTTCTGTGTTACTGGGTTAATATCGCCTCCTTGTTCGTACGTGAGGAGCACAGCTGGATCTGCACACGATAAGAAAGCAATCATGCTTCCATTTATCTCCACAGCTTACAAGGAGAAGATGAAGGAGATTTCTGTCCTCTCTCTCATATGCTCCTGTCTGTACCCCGAGAGCCGCAAAAACATTTTGGGGGACTTTGACGGTAGGAGGGAATCCTCACAGGAAACATTTTCATCTTTAGTGAATGAGGATGGGCTGGCATGAGAGTCGCATGGTTTATGTAACACGGTTTCATGGTATTACACAAAAATATAAAACAAATCAATGTAGCAGAATTGAATAGCTTTCTTAAAAAAACAGAAGTGGAGATTATTCCTACTGCAAGGAAGATATTTTATTTACAGTTAAAATACTGTGAGTAATTACAGTTTAGTCAGAAAAATCAGTCTTTGATCGAAACTTGAAATGGAAGAATCTGGCTGGGGGAGGGGCAGCACTGCATGAAAGACGATACACACTGGAAGCACTGCAGTGTTATGAGAAGCTATGAGAATCATTTGGCAAATTAAACACATGTTGGACATGAGTCATGGAAAATAACAGGAGGATTTTGTTCCTTCAAACAGTAAGGTCACTATGATAGAAAATATTAGCTGTTAAGAATCTAAAACTTTCAGTAGCTGTGCTATGCCTTGATACCAGCCCATTCTTATAAGCAAACAGATTTGAGTTAAAAATCATAAGGCAGCAGCTGACAGTCTTTCCGTTTAATGCATGCTCCTGCAGACATGGACATAAAGCCAATCAACAAGCGTGCATCAGGTCAAGCCTTTGAGGTCATCCTAAAGCCGCCCTCTCCTACATCTGATGCGGCTCACTGCATCACCAGCCCCCCAAAGAGGGACATTTCCCTGGAGGACATCCAGAAGAAACTGGAGGCGGCCGAGGACAGGAGGAGAGTAAGGAGACTTCCTGTTGTTATGGCTGCAGCCAGATGCCAAATATTACTTCGCTTCAGTAAATGAAAATGTCTTCATACTGGACATTCAGCTAAATCTACTTCAAATCTCATAAAAACTCACTGAATATCTAACAACAGCTCCAGATGAATTAAAAACATCCCATCTATTGTGAGCTAATTCCTGCATCTCATTGATTCAAACGTCAATACAATGAGCACCTGGTACCTGGGGCAATCCATCAACAAATCAATTGTATAATCATCCTCCAGTCAATACGACTGCTTGATTGATTTCTTTGTTGCTAAATTTTCACTAGAATTCTTAGAAATCACAGTAGATACTCTAGATCACATTTTGAGAAAGAAAGGAAGGCATACAAAGTGAAATACTTCCTGTAGTTTTACTCATTTATTCCTACCGTGTTTGTCACTGATTCATGCTCGTCTTCTGATATCTGTGAGTGGTTTTCAGTAAGTTCCTGTCATGGTATTGATCTGAATCCTCCCAGTCTCATCGCTCTCTTCTTCTTTCAGTCCCAGGAGGCGCAGATCCTCCGGATCCTTGCCGAGAAACGCGAGCACGAGCGCGAAGTGCTGCTGAAGGCCATGGAGGAGAACAGCAACTTCAGCCGCATGGCTGAGGAGAAGCTGCAGGTGAAGATGGAGCAGATCGAGGAGAACCGGCAGGCCTACCTGGCGGCCATCATGGAGCGCCTGCAGGAGAGGGTGAGGAGAAGGGAATCAAAAGAAGAATGGGGAATGGAAAACTAGGGAGGATTCATGCAGGAAGACAGGAAAATTATTTTCAGGGTGGTAGGAGGTTGCAGCAGTAAGGTGAGGTAAACCCTGGAAAAGTGGCACACAGATAGAAAAATCATGGTCATCTGTTTTTTTTTCTTGTCTTTTGTCCATTTTCCTCCTCCAATATTGTTTGAGGTAAAAGAACTACACAAGAAAAATATAATAAAAAGCAGCCAAAAGTCCTTCAGAAAGCCTGAATAACTATTGATCCAGATCATTTCAGAAGATTACAAGAAGGTGTTGCTGTCAAAAATAAATGTATATCATACAACTAGAACATTTATTTTCAATTGCTTGTAAGTAAAAGTATTCAAGCTATTCTTAGTAGAAGTTTGTTAGTGTGATTATTAGATTATTTCAATGGTCCGTTAATTGAGCTTTTCAGATAAGAAAGAGAACTGAGTGTAGGCCACCAGCAGAGGGCGCTCTTTCTGAAGAAGCTCAAGGAACAACTCAATTAGTTAAAATGGCTTACATGAAAATTCCCAACCAAGCTGAATCATACTTTAAAATGGATTTTAAAAAGTATTTAAAATTACAGCAATTGCAAAATATAAGGTATGTAAATAAAACAAAAATAAAATCACAGTGATTTTTACTATAAAACTTTATTTACTTATAGTAATTCAGATGAGTCTTAAAGAAAAATGTAAAAGTTTATGAAGAGGAATTTATTTCTCAGACTTGGGCCTGCTGCTGCTCCACAGCTTTTCATTGTGCGGTTGTTGATAAGATTAGTTTTGGTTGGTGGCTTGAATGGTTTGTATTGAGTGAGATGTTTGATGTGAGTTCTCTGTTTATTGTTGTACTGTCACTGCTGGAGGACTTGTTTTAAACTGAGTTTCTCTCTTGGGAGATTTTTGAGATGATGATAATTATGATTGTTTCAGTGTTGTGGGGTAATTCATTTAAATCCTTAAAATGAACCAACAAAACTGCAAAATTAATCCAGAGTTGGACGGGAGGCTAGTGAGCAGATATTAAGACTGGAGTGATGTGTCTTGCAAAAGTATTCATACCACTTCAGTGAGTTTTATTGGGATATTAGGACTAGCACTGAAGAAGGAAAAGGATACATGTTTTCATATTTTTACTGATGATAATAAAAACACAGAGAACTAACAATAGACTTCAATACAATTGTTCAACAATAGTCTGAACACACCATCACCACTGTGAAGCATGATCATGGCAGCATGAGGCTGTGGAGATTTTTTTTTTAGTAAACCAGAGAAACTGGTCAGACTGGTAATGAATAGAGCTAAATAGAGATCAATTTCTGTCTAGATCCAAGCATATTCATGTTTCAGAATGGCCCAGTCAAAGTGCAGACCTATATCCAATTGAGAATCTATAGAAATAGTCTTTGGATGTCATGATCTCCATTCAAATTTTATTGAAATTGAACTATTTTGTAAAGAAAAGGGTCATGCTGAGTAAAAATCACACAATATTGTGATTTTACAGAGTAACAAAATGCATTACTGCCCTTCCATTCTATATTTATGTGCTTAATTGTTCATGTCCACCTGATAAAATCCCAAAAAAACTCTGACATTTGTGGTTGCTACAACTAAATGTCAAAATGTGTTCCACCTGCAGGGACACATTTGCACCACAAAAACTACAAAAAACCTGATAAAATCTTTTTGCTGTTTTTTTATTTCCCCAGGAGAGACATGCTCAGGAGGTGCGCAGGAACAAGGAGCTGAGAGAAGAGTTGATGCCGTGAGAGGCCCTGGCAGCCTCTACACCCCCCCACCTTCAGTCACCACCTCCCGTCCGAGGATCACCTCCTTCCCCACCTCGTCCTACATGTCCACACCTCTCCACCCGTCTCCCTGACATACCCACCCCCTCTTGTATTGCTATGAAACTTTGAAGAAACGCCACCCTCAGATAGCGGAAGATTCAAATAGGGTTGGGGGTGGAAAGGATTGCAAAAATGTTAAAAAAGAAAGGAGGAAAACTATCATCTCCTATCCTATAAAAAAACGAATGTTTTTGTTCAAACATGAAGAAAAAAATCCAATTGACACCTGACAGCGTTTTTTGTAAATACTTCTTTTTTGTTATATAAGGTCCGATACAAGCAGCAAAAGTATTGATTGCAGTGTGCCATTTTTATATATAAGTTTCTTCTCCCTGCCTATATAAAAATATATAAATGGATGTAATGATCTGTTCACTTTTTTTTTCTTTACTCTCATTTCAGCCTGAGAATGTTTGTTTTAGGTTTCTCTCGTGTGGTAACAAGCTTAGGTGTTTGTTGTGAATTTGCCGGCTAGCTGATGTTTTGCTGTGAACAGGTTGCGCCTCCCCACCACAAAAGCCTGCATGCACGAGCGGGGTGCAGAGTCGGGGCCACATTTGCAGGAAAGTCGCCAAAAGGAACGGTGGTGTTGCTGGTTCTTGCAAGCTGGCTTTTTTGTGGGGGACTGCCAGCTGTTTCCGCACATCTGCTCCTGTGAAAATAGGTAGTGACTGTACTGCAGGAGAACACGATAGCATTTAATGAGCCCATCCTCATCCTCTTTCACTTCATTTCCATCTCTCTTTTTCACACACACACACACATAGGCTGTGAAATCACTCACACGCTGTCCACACAGCACAGGAAAATACCTTTCATGCACCGTTAATCTCATAAAGCTTCCCTCAGAAATGGCGCCTTTACATCCTGTGATGCCACTGCTGTATACAGCACGTCTGTTAAAGTTTGGGTCTATCATTATATCGCTGGAGCTCAGCAATCTCCAGTTCTTCAATTTAGAAGTACTAGAAAAAAAAACAACATATCTCTGACTTCTCTCTCTTCATTACATCATTCAACTTTCCCCTGAAACACAGCAAATACTGGCACAATGAAGATATTTAAGCCATAAGAGGCATGACTGCATTAATGATCAATAGAAATAGTATTTCTAAGAGTAAACTTGAATGAGTTGCAACGACGGGTGCTTGGATGGTCACACATGCACACTTGGCCCCTAGATGTGTGTGGGTGGGTGTGTGAGTGAACTGCACAGAGACCAGGTAGTTAGTGTGTTGATATGTTTAGATATAAAAACCAACAACAATACAGCGTGTAACGATTGTCAGAAAGTTAGACACAGGCAGTTAGTTTCCTTCCTGACTCTCTTTCTCTCCTCCGTCCATTTGTGTGTTTCCTCCTCTTCCACGTATATCTTTGTGAGCAAGCAGTGGTTAATAAAGATTTGGGGTTCAGTGAATAAAACTGGCTTTGAGGGTGATTTCTTTCAAATGTAAATGCACATTTCCAGTTGTGACTTTGCAGAATATTTATGTGCTTCTTCATTAACGGTCGTCTGACCACTGGCGCAGGAACAAATACCAAACCATCTATTTCTTCAGCAAGCAGGGAAAATCGTCTATCCATTTTTGAATGTTTGGGCAGGTGCTGGTGACTACAGATTATAAATCCATCACAAGGCAGACACAGAGACATATAGAACAAACAACCATGCACTCACTTGGAAATTTAGAGAGACCAATTATCTCAGCATGCATGTTTTTGGATTATGAGTAGAAGCTGGAGTTTCCAGAGAGAATCCAAGCATGCACAAGGAGAACATTCGAATTGCTATGCAAAAAATAAAAATAAAATAAGATTCATAACAGTCCCAATTTACAAACATATCCAATTATACAAAAGTAATCCATATTAGTACATTTTAGTGTTATAGATAAGCGTCAGATTTTTCTATGGGTTCAGCAGAATTTTTGCAGCTCTTATGTTACAACAAAACTGATTATATTTATATTAAAATACTTAGAATACAATTTTTAGTGAGACTGATAAACGCTTGAAAAAATCAGTTGTTTCTCTAAAACTTACTGAGGGACATTTATTCAAACATTACTGGGATAAATGTTCAATAAGTACCCAGATACTTTATGCCAGAAGCATTTGCTGCACCTTTCCAAATCAGTTAAGTTGCCCCAGTCTCTTCCAAGGTCATATGTATTGCTTCTACAAACATTTTGGAAAATGGTTCATTCTCAAACATGACAGAAAACTCAAGAAAAATTTGAACATGAAGGAGATGTGGCCTTAAGCTTTTGCAGTCTGCTACATTTTCACTGCAATACCAAGTCTTAACAGATGATGTCACTGCAGATCAAATCTATCTAAGAGTTACCAGAAGAAGACATCTTAGGAGAAGTAGTGTAATACAATACGTTAACTCCTAGGTTTGCTTTAGTTAAGCCTTCTGTGTTTCTTGTAAAAATAAATATTCTCTTATGCTACAAAAATTGGCATAAGAGAATATTATGCCAATTTTATTGGCATAATAAAATTGGTATAATTTTATTATGCCAATAATAAAATTATTGGCATAATAATTTTATTATGCCAATAATAAAATTAGAATGAGACGAGAATGAGAAACTACAGACAGTTTGTGGGCAACTATTCTTCTGTAATAAGCTGTCTTTGTGAAGCCAGGTTTCTGTGAGTTATTGCTTGTTACCATGGTAATCTGTGGTCAGCGGATGCTCAAGGTGTACAGAGGTAGTCGAATCAAACCTTCAGGTTAAAGTTGATCTGATTGAGCTGAATGTATAATTATATACCAAATTATATATGAGGTATATATACTACTGAGTTTATGTAGGTTATATTTAACATGACCTTTTGTTAATACAGGGAAAACAAATTTAAAGAGACCACAAAACAAACAATATTTATAGCAAAGCGAACAAAATATACTGGTTAACCAAATGTAAATATGTATATTAGTGACCTTGAAGAAATAATAATCAACAATAAATTCCAACTTTTAGATCTAATTCGTGTTTTATAAACGACTGAAGCTGTATGTTGTCTTGCCGATACTTTTGGCAAAAGAATAGCATAAATAACTCACAAAAGCCCCAAATTACAGACATTCATGTTGTATATCATCGTATGCAAACCTCTGACTTTAATTGTTTGTAATAATTGTCATAGCAACTACAGTGTACTTTGCTTATTGCCTCCATTAACTAATCAAAGTTACTCTGATCTCCGAGGAAGAAGGCCTTATGGCCAGTAGAGGGAGACAAAACACAAGTGTTCAACAACAAAAATCTGACTCGTTAAGTATGTTAAGTATGAAAAACCAAAGGGAAAAGTTTGTATTTGAAAAAACAAGGAACTGACTATATATTGGCAAGATCTTAATCCAGAAAAAGAAGGGACGGTGTGTCCGGGTTGAGAACAGAAGGAGCAGCTGGTCCAGCCTGAAATGATGGCAGAGACAAAACTCTTCGCTTTTGGACTTCCTTTCTCACAACCCCTCTCTTCTGCTCCCACCTTTGATTTCTTTCTTTCTCCTCTTTCCTTCCCTCCCTCCCTCACCTACTCCTGCCATCCTACTCTCTTCCTTTCATTTCTTATCCTCTTTCTTCCTTTCTTTCTTCATTGCTTTCTTTTTTTCTTTATTTATTTCTTTCCTTCTTTCATTCCCTCCTCCAGTTCCCACGGAGCGCACGGGTCCGGCCGGGCCTGCTATTGTCCAGGATATCCCCGCCTTGTTAATGGTTTCCTGTGCACACACAGAGGGCCGCTGAGAGAAACAAGCAGCCGCATCTGATACCAGCCTTCGATACTGCACACACATGAAAACAAACACACACACACACACACACACACATTCACAGTCATTGGGAAAAACAACAGCGAGCATCAACAAGCAAACACACACTCCAGAATGTACACACACTTGGGCAAACAACAATAAATCAACAACATCTACCAGAATGAACGGTTTATTGCAGGGAACATGTCATGAACAGCAGTAACAGAAACGGAAAACTGACATCTAACTTATTGGCACTTGTTTGTGCTTTGTACAACCATAAACCATACAGGCTGAAAGTGAGGACACAAAGAAAATGTCTACAACACGAGCCGTTTCATCAATTATGCGATCCTGTTTCTTTGAAACTGATTTGACTTAAAGGGCTTCAGAATTATCATTGGCAACAATGTAACACTCAACAAATAAACGCACATAGATAACTGGAGACAAGGTGAAAAAAACCAAAAACCTATAGCCTTAATTTACAAAATATCAATGCAAGATGATGCAGAAACATTCCTAAATGCCATTCTGAACAATCATGTGGTCACGCTTCATTGAAACTGAGTTGACTTTTTCTAATACATTTATTGTCGATGCTGTAATACTAAACAAAGTATGTAAATAACTTGGACATATGGTGAACGAACCTAGCCTCGTTTACATCAGAGAAAAACAAATGTGAGAATTCACTATAGAACGGAAACATAAGTTAGGAAGACGGCTTGGGCAACAGTGCAGCGTATGATTAGTTGGAGCCAAGCTGGTATTCAAGCCTTAATTCGGAGTATTTAGTCAGACACCTGGTTTCAGTTATTACGCCCCATAAATTGTCGTAAAAAGAGGGGTGGGGAAGGAGTTGTGTCATGACTCTGAGCCCTGTCCCTCCCCGCTGCAGCCAGGGCATCCAGTCATCTTCATCCAACTCAGGAAAACAACAAAGGGGGCAGATGGGGTTGTTTTCACCAAGGAACTTATTGAGCATCTGGAAAAGCTATTTCTGACTGGCTGACAAAAAGAGGGTGAAGCTACTGAAGAGGGATCGATCAGCTCAATAAATCCCTTTAGTTGATGTTTACTTGTATTTTTATTCATTTATATATATAAAAAACTAAATGTATAAACATTTTACTCTCCTCTGTGGGATATCATCAAAATAGAAAAGACATAACACTTTCTTAGCAGGGAACATAAAGTCTTGCCCTTGAGTCCGGCTCAGCTGGGAAGTGAAACGAGTCTGTGTAAGCAGGTCGTGCTATTTGAGTCAGAAAGCTCCTATCTCCATGCCCCAGGGTCTGTAGGGTTTGCCCACACTGGCGCTCTGAGTCGGGGGGCTGATGGCAGTGGTAGGGGAGATGATCGGGAAGGCGCTGAAGGCGAAGGGGAAAGCTGAAAGTGAGGAGAGAAGCGGAGGAGAGATCTTGGATGCTGACGACGGAACCAGGGCCGGGTGCAGAACGGTGGAGGGAGCAGAAGAGGTGGACGGGATCCTGATTGGACCCTGATCCGAGAGCGGGGTGGCGCTGTCGCTGCGTCTGCCAGGCACATGAGTCTCTGCGACTAGCGAGGAGGATGTGGGCGAGGTGGAGGAGGAGGGAGATGAAGAAGATGTGGACGACAGAGGATTATGAGGGCTGCTGGTGGTGCTGCGGGGTAGAGGTGCCAAAGGAGCCCCCTGTTGGTGCTGGAGGAGGATGGGATGCGCAATGTGGGCAGGAGGGGATCCAAAAGCAGAACCCCAGGCCAGGTGACTCAGGCCGGTGTGAGCCTCTCTCTGACTGGCGTAGTTGTTCAGATGAGAGACGAGGCGGATTCGCAGAGGGTCTGTGCTGTCCAGGCCCTCAATGATGCTGAGATAGCGGGCGGTTTCAGCCAGGCACTCCCTGAAGCCCAAACCACGGTAATCCATCGCCAGGGCATGGGCATCAAAATAACCTGGGGGGATGAGGAAAGGAAACCACTTAAATTTTACACCACAAAACAAGTTTCCTCATAACTAAAGAGAGGCTCTGTCACGTGTAATCATTCCTTCGCCTTTAGGGAGACCAAGACTCCCATCCAAGAGGCAACTTGCGCAAAATTGTGATACACGTCAGGTCTACAAATGTATTTTTGTATGAAGGAAACTATCATTGGTACTTTGGTATGCACCGAAAAAAAACTTTCTAATGACTAGAATGAGAAGCTTGATGACCAGTTGCTCTGAAATAGTAAACATCAGAGGGTTGTTTTTTTTTTCAAGGAATGAATGCACCAGGAGTTGTTGACAACAGCAATCGTACAAAACTTGTTAATGAGCTAAGAACACAAAATCTTTTACAAGATGCCAACAAATTTTAATACATTCCTCTGGTTCAGTAAGGCTAGGAGAGAGCAGGTAACAGGAAGGTTGAACATATTGCAGCAAAGGTGCTCTGTTTTATTGCTTTGAACTTTCAACCTCTGTCAGTCATGGAACAGGCTGAATTTGGAAATGTTGGCAACTAGAAGATTACTGTCTGTGAATATGAATTATTCACATTAATAACTAATTAATGTGAATAATTAATATCTTTGTACATGCTACTTTCAAAACCATATCAAAGTCTAGTCAAATGTCTAGCTTGGTTTTACCAAAATTGGAGATCTGATCATTACATATGTTGTGGTAAACAGAACTTGTAAAACTTGTATGAAAACATAATAAATCAATATAAATAGTCTGAAAATATTTCTTGTGAGTCTTGTTTAAGTAGTTCATATTTTGAAAGAATTCTAACTGATTTTACACTTCAACTTTCTTACTAAGTTGAAAATGTTTTAACAAACGATTGAAAAGAATGTAAAATTGGAATAACTGGCTTTCCCTAAAACTGTTAGGCTATACAGGATTAATTTTGTGAAAAACCAAGATGGCGTCCAAGAAGCACTATTCTCTATTAAGCGCATAGCAACCTCTCTGCTCAGGAAACCACAGCAGAATTTCATAAACCCTATTCCTCTTTACTTTGTCATTCTTGCACCCTGACCAGTTTGTTGCCTGAGCCAGACAAGACCTGTCATAGTCTTTTTTAAAGCACTCCATGCAAAAGCGAAAATCACATTTTATCGCCCCCTTTTTCAGCAAATATTACACTGACACAGCAAGGCAACCAGACCCACCAGTGCATATTTTTATATGGTATTTCAAACATTACCTCCACATCTGTGGTTTTATATATTTGCTTATTCTCTGCACTAATTAAAAAGAAAATAGCCTTGACAGGGAAATCCTAGTCAATATAATAACTAAAATGGAAACAAACCCTGATTATTTTCCTGACTGATACTATCTGCCTTGGCTGCCAGAACAGGACACAATATATGGATTATGTTATAATGCACAAACATTTAAACACAGTTGACATGATGGGACCTGCTGATCAAGTTATGGAAGGCACTGAAAATAAAATTCAGTTATTATGGTCCCACACAGTCTTGGATTGGCTCTGCAACAGACCAATAAGTACAATGAGGTTATGTTTTTACCTTTGCCTCCAGCAGCATGAAGCATCTTGAGGTGGTCAACAGTCATCTGCAAAATTTCTGCTTTTTCAAGCTTGGCTGAACCCTAGAGTATGGAAGGGGGCAATTTATATTATTTTCAATTGAAAAACAACCCACACACAACATATCTAAAGCATTTTATTGTTGTTAAATGTCTTGTAAAGCGTTGCTAGTGCGCCCACCTGTTTCTCATAGGCGCTGGGAACCAACCTGCGGAGCTCGCTCAAGCTGTTGTTTATTCGGTCCCTGCGCCGCTTTTCTATGATCTGACAAATTAATAAGACTCTGTTAGGCATCAGTCTGCTGTCTAAAGCATATATATATATATATATATGAATTTTATGAATTTCTCAAATCTGATTGACTTACTCCTCTGCGTCTTTTCCGCGCCTGCACCTGAGTTGATGTTGTCGGAGACATGGACCCGAGAGGAGAGCTTATGTTCCTAAAGTAGTCAAACAAGTGGAATTTTAGTAAAACAAAAAACCCAAAAACTTTATTACCTAAAAAAGCTGTCTCACGTAATTCGGGGATGAAAATCTTACCCATTCTCATCTGCGCTCTCCTTCTCCACTTCAACAGTTTCATCCAGTTCGCTGTCCGACGAGCTAAAATCGTGATTCCGTTTCATTTTTACGGCTTCAGAGTATTTCCCCTCGGTGTGTCGCTCGGGTCTGCCAGACTTGAGTATGCACAGGTTCGTCCGTAGCGCCTCTGTTTGAAGCGCTCGGCTTTCCCACGGTGTCATTTCAACTGTGCTGCCCGCCAGCGGAGGCGGGGCTTAGTGCTCGAAGGAGCCAATCACAAAGCCGCCAGGACTTTGATTGGCAGGGCAGTTGTGGCCAAGCACACACCAGCACACCAGTGCCTCTCGAAGAGACTTGAGAGGGGAATGAAAGTTCAGACGTCTCACTCGGGGAACTATTTTGATGGTCATGAGCGAAATAAAACTATGACCACATATTTGGACTTGCAAGAAATATCAATATTGAATACCAAAAATATATGACAACAATGACAGCAACAAAAAAAAATAATAATTTGGACAGTGTAAGCAAGCAGATGTAAAGATACCCTGGAAAACAACAACAAAGAACTTAAAAGAATGCACATCTGCAAAATAACCACTTTGGAGACGCAGTACAAGTACAAATGACACAGCACTGTGGTCTGTGGTCGTTTTGAGTTTCTTCAAGTCGAGAGTTTCTGAGGAGTTTGAGGGCTCTTTGTTTCACAATCAGACCATGCTGAAACCACTGGTATTTTTAACTTCTAAAAAAAGATGAGCACTGCTATTCCTGCCATTTAGATCTATTTCTGTTCAAACATTTTAAATCTGCAGTTATGCTCGTTTCTGCATGTGTGGCGTCTGCGTCCAAAGCATTTAGCTGCTCCGATATATATGATATATCGTAGTTGAGAATAAGCAAATGTAGCCATGGATTAGCAGAGGCGGGTAGAGTGCCAAAAAATTGTACTCAATAAAGAGCAGTACTACTTCAACCTATTTTTACTCAAGTAAAAGTAAAAAGTTGCCATACAAAAAATTTCTCAAGTAAGAGTAAAAAAAGTATTTGGTGAAAAGTCTACTCAAGTACTGAGCTACTGATCAAATTATCAATCATTTCATATTTAAAAATGACATCATCTGTCAAATAAAAATATAAAGTTAAGTGGAAATTTTGGTACTTTAAGGACCGAAATAATAATAATTTGTGTAAGTAAAAACTAAGAAAATCAGGCAAAATAACATTTTTCCAAACCAGTTTCTTTCAATAAAAAATTAATGAAACTTTAACAAAAACTGCAGGAGTGTGCCTGTGTCTGGTGAATGTTTGGCTAAAACATGTTTGTTTTTCATTCAGTGGGAAGACAATCCAGAAATGACACTCATGTAAGAGTAGCAATACTTCATAATAAAATTACTCAAAGTATAGCATAGTAGAAACAATCCTAAAAGTACATTTTTTTCCAAAAAGTTACACAAGTAAGTGTAACTAGTTACTACCCAACTCTGGATTTAGAACAGCAGCTGGAAAAGCTGAGTCTACAATCTAATTTCTCTTAGTTTTTTCAAAGAAGGAAACTATTTCTCTGTCTGCTACAAAAAGAATGAATTTCAAAATACATGTCCAAAACAGTCATGTGTGCAGTTGCTCATTTCATTGCAATTTGTTTGACAGAAGACATGGATTGGACATACTATTCCAAATGATCGAAGAGTTGATAAATTAGCTTGTTCATTAGCTGAAATGTGCTCAGGATGCAGCTTCAAAATAATGAGCTCTTTTGATTTAATTGGTGACTTTTTTTTGTAACTGAATATATTTCCAAACAGCTGAATTGGTCTCTCTTTTAAGTGATGTGACAGTGGAACGTGTCGTAGACTTCTTTCAGTCGTCTACAAGGCCTTGTGCAGCAAAAGGTTGGGAAGGGGTTGTATAGTGTCATGTTAGTCATACATTTTCAATTGCATTTGAAATGGTTCCATAAGAAAAGTTTAATCTTATATCACTTGCTACAATGTCTGTCCAAAAGATTTGATTAAAAAACACAAACATATTCTTTATGAATTTCAAAATAAGTTATATTTGTGGAAAGCAAGCATTCCCCAGTCTAAATAACTTGATTATAGTAAACAATTTAAACAAAAACATTGTCTAAGTCTTACTTTAGGCGGACAAGGTTCTCAATAATAAGCACTTGGAAAGACGCTCATGTTGCCCCGCGATGAGATGACATCCTGGGTGGTGAGCCATTTTGCCCAGATCAAGAACTACCACTACAACAACACACAACTACAAGTCAAGACTGTGCAAGATATATAAATATTGTAAAATGCGTTTTCAAGTTTGACCTTTCTATGCTTCGTATGTCAAATCAGCAAGGAGCATCACAAGTTCCTGAACAGTGGTCCGCATCATCAATGTCAAGAACTGCTACTTAGAAAAAAATTATAGACAAACATTAAAATACATTGTGAAGCAAAACCAATCCATGCATTTTTTAAAAATAAATTCAAATCATTTTTTTAGTTTTTTTCTGTGAGTGCTAACATTACCTCTCAACAGAGTGACAGCCTTATTGGTAAGTCGTGTTGCAAATTTCCAAAATCTTCTTAGCTGACAAAATTACCGATAAAAGCTACAAATCAAGCCAAGTTGCGTTGATATGTCATAGCATATATTTTCAAGTTTGACCTTGGAAAGCAAGGCAATATATTATCAAATATAGATTATTTTTACTAGACATTTGGAGACCGTGTTTGAAATTCTTTGCGGTTTTGGGAGAGACTGATCTTTCCAGACATAGAGGATCTTTGAAGAAACTTTGACAGCAGTCCAGTGGACTTTCGGTGCCCCTCACCTCCCCCACCTCTCCTCTCTGTGTGTGTGTGTGTGTGTGGGGGTGTGTGTGTCCCGGTGGTGACGAGGAGTGGCTGGCCGGCTGTCAGCACGCGCTGGCCGTGGGAAAGTTCCCTAACCGGCGCTGATAACCAATCAGAGGCCGACGGCCGTCTCCGGCGCAGGAATGAATGGAGCAATTGGTCGGGGCGACGGGCGGTCTGCGAGCGAGCGTGTGAACCTGTAATCCAATACTAACTCAGCCCGGGAGGACAGACAGAGGCAGCGCTGCCGCAACCAGAGGAAGCCACCACGTCTAATCTTACCCCACAGAGAGACCTCATGCACGGTGGAGACTCCGTGGCCACTTCAAGGTCTCTGTGAGAGCAGTCAGTCCAGTACCCCACATCTCCTTCTCCCCGGAGTTTCCACATCATCACCGCAGTTCGACTGCTGGCTCCTATGCTGGTCACACTCCCCCAAATAATTTGACAGATTCGCTGCTGTGTGTTTGTATACACAGAGGAGTCATGTTTCTGCATGTGGAGTTGGCTGCAGGGCTCTTCAGTCCAAGCAAGGGCTCCTGCGGGGGACCTCAAGTAGTTGTGTTATAGTTTAACATTCCTTTATGAACAAGCAGAAAGACTGCGCAATTCCAAGCTATGCATTGTTTCATGAGCTTTGCATAGTGCTTTATTTGTTGAGATGTTACTGCTCTTATTGTTTCAGAATTTAAGGACAGCATATATTGCATTTAATGTAGGCTACATTAACTTAGTCAGGGAAACAGAATCCGAAAGTTGATATTTTGTCTCTAGTTTAATGCTAAAAGTTTGCAACATAATTAGACAAAAAAAAAAACATACATACACAGAATATATAAATTATTCAATAACTAAGTTCTAATCACAGAGTTCTAACCTCTGAAATCGGTATTAAGCAAACAATAAACTGGTTAGACAAAGTTGCTTAAAGCCTCATAAAATAAAGGGATTGACTAAAACTTATTTAATTCAGATAATATACGGTTATATTCAAGTTAATTTATTTTAGTTATTCAACTCATTAAGTTCATCACATAGATTAATTACTTAAAAAGATAGATGTTTTTAAGTCTTTATTTCTAATCATGAAGGCTTTCCATTTGCAGCGAATAAACACATTTAATATAACATCAGACCAAAAAAAGACCATTCCTAATAGAGAAATGTCAGCTCTGTGATATTATGTTTAATATCTGCTTAAAGGTTGCTAGCTTCAAAAGGTTATTTTAATGTGACTAATGAGTCAGTTTATTAATAGATTTTATTAGACAGAATATAATATATTTATTTGTGTATCATTTTTGTCACACCACCCAAAAATGAAAAAAAAAAAAAAACACTGAAAAAGCTGAGGAAGGATTCGCATGCAAGGAGGAAACTTGTGGAATTACTTCAATCAACAGGAGAGTACTATTTGTTCTGACCTGCTTGTGATTTTAATCTTAGCCTAATAAAAGTCAAACCAAAATCAACCCCCGCCTCCCTTCATATGCACACTCTTGCACACACACAGCTTTTATTGTGATCGTTTTTCAGCTAGCGCCAAAGTCGCAGTAGCCCTTGTTTGGTTTATATGAATGAGAGGAAGCACTTAGGGCTGTTTTCATCTTATTGTTGTCGTATAAGGCTATGCTTACAGCAGCACAGACACACAGATGCAGAATAACATTGACTATATTGATTAATTATGGATTTATCTATGTGTGTCATTCTGAGGTGTTGGAGCTTGAGTCTAACCACCTGAAAGCTTCCGTCTCAGTAAAACTGGTGTGCTTCCACATTACCGTCTGACAATATGTGTATACGTGTGGGGGTGTGTGTGTAGGGGTGTGTGTGTGTGTGTGTGTGTTAGTAGCGGTAGCGGGAGTAGAGGGGAGGAGAAGAAGGGGTGTGTGAGCTCTCTTGTTGTATTTCAAGTTCAACCAGAGTTCCCACGCTGTTATTTTCTGCCCGGCTGTCTTTGTTCTGTGGGTCTCATCACATGTTGTGATTAGTAGGGCCTTTCAGGGGCCGCCCTTTGAAGGTGAGGGCCAGCTCCGCCACATCATCATAACCCCCCCCCCTCCTGCCTCCCCGCCCATCTTCTTTACGTTTCTGCACCAAATCGCATCAAATGAAGTGATGTTTCCACTGTTTTGCTCTTGTTTTATCATGTATTCAGTTAATTCTTTTTTTCCTAGCGAGTTTGTACACTGTTTTGTTTCTCCAGTTCGTCGTATTACAGCCACAAATTATTTTGCTATAGACTGTTATCCTGCATGAAGGTGTTTTGGAGCCTCTAACAGCTTTTCTTCCATGATTGCCCTGTAATTAGCTCTCTCCCTCTTCTCATTAGCTCTCAACAATATGATGCTGCCACCATTTTTTTTTAGCCTTGGGGATTTCGTGTACAAGGGGATGCTTTAATTTCCCCCCAACATTACTTGTGGCAAACTCTCCTTACTTTTTCTTATAGAGCAGAGTTTTGAAGGCAGATGGTTGCATAAAATTTTCCATCAGGTTATCAGAGTAAGGGGACCAAACACAAATGCACGACACAGTTTTTTAGTATTTTGTTTTGTAAATCAGGTATATATCTATATTTTATCTTATTTTTTTTGCTTTTGCACATAGTTTCCCTCAGTCCTGCCTATTAAATTTTCCCCTCTCCCTGCCCGTCTCCTTCCATAATAAGTCATTTTATTGTGGTTTTAAACTCAAAGATAATTTATGTGCCTAAATCCCTCAATTTGAAGCTAAATCCTCTCAGACAGACTGTTGATTAGGAGCCAGCTTAAACAGAAGACACTAAGACAATAATTTAGAAACATTCTAATTCCTTCCTGAGTGAGTCACATCCATGCCCTCTTTGCCCTTATTGTACAATAAAATGCTTTTAACTTGTATTTCTTATTAAAAACATAATTTTCTTTGCAGTGATTTCATGTCCTTACTTCAGACATATTAAATCTAGGCTCTCACCAGAGGAAATGCTTGTGAATATTAAGGCTTTGACATTCTGTCATAGGTGGATTCCACCAATAAATCCTGCAATCTGTTGCATCTCATGCTGAATGTATTCGCACAGTGACCCACATGCCATGAGGTGTTTGGCTGTATCAGTTTGTTTGGATGTGATTTCCTGCCCAGAGCTGGACCAGCTCTGCGTGACTTCAGGAAGAGTAAATGGAGTTGGGCTGCAGCGTCGAGAGAGTGATTTTGATGAATGATGTTGATGCCACATTCAGGAACTCTCGGTCCACTAAGTCGTGCAAATCTGTCAAGAGCTGAAAAGCTAAAGTGTTCTTTGTGTTTTTTTTCTCGTAGACCTCAGGGTTCTCAGTTGGATACGTCAACAGATGTGTCAGCTTGCATTTAATCTTTAATTACTTTCATGTCAGCAGTGTTTGTTCAGTCATTTAAAGTCCAAACATCTCTTGTTTGCTTTTAAAAAATAAATATTCGAAACAACTGTATTCCCTAAATAGTAATATTAGGAGAACCCACCACTTAGAGATTTTTCTTTGATCCTGTTTGAAACCGAACCGTATATGGTTGAATGAATCAGTTCCTGACTGACTCAGCTGATGACGGATATAAAGTTCAGGGATGAAGGTGAACATTTGTAAGACTTCCAAAAATGTGGAGACAAAAGGATTGTGGAATGAGTATTGGGTGTATGGTGGGGCCAAGAAACCCTGGCCTTGCGACAACAATCAAAGATCTCAGCCTGAGAGGTTAAAAATTGAGATCTGTCACACTCTTGTAGCATTAGACTATCACCACATAGCTGACCTACATTACTACTAACAACAAGAAAGGACTACGAGGAACATGCTGAAGATGCTGATTGATCACCACTGAAGGAAAGGGAAACCAAATCCTTTCGCCTGGGACTCCTTCAAAATGAAGACAAGAGCTAACCTCTTTTCTTCTTCTTGTGTATGTTGAAGACATAGATGGGACAGACAAATGGATGGATGGATGATATTTTTCCGTGAACTTTCTCCTAGTTCCATGTTTATGCAGATTAAACTCCATGCTGTTTTCAAACTGCTTAGGAACCACCCGTTTTGACACTCATTGAACATATTGACTTACTTTGTGCAGTGCCCTATGATAAGTTTCATTGGAATTTATTGCAAAAATAGGTAAATTAAACCAACCTCATGGAGGACCAGGAGTGCAGATGTCTCTTGGCTGGCTGCGTGCCTGTGTCTCTGTCTCTAACTTGAACAAAAATAAATAAATACATGAAATACATAAAACTTTTGGGACTGGGACCACCTAGATGCTGAGCGCTGCGGCGTCTGCAGGTTAGCCACAGACAGATGTTCATCCGCTCCAAACAATACGTCGAGCCGTTCTCTGGTGAGACCCTGCGGATGGTGAGCCTTGTTATTGTTTATAAATAGAGCTGTATGGAGCGCGGAGGAAGACTAACTTTGTTTCCCCTGACAGAGAGCGGAAGCGACGGCTAATTCTCCTCCAGACGTGTATGACACCCGACCATTGTCCCCTCGCGAGAGGGGGGGTGGGAGCCAAAGGAGACATGAATGTGAGTGTCTTTAGCAGGGTGGGCTGTTTGTGATGCAGGATTGAGGTCCGTATGTGTGTGTGAGACAGCCTGGTATTGTCCTTAAGGCGGGCGGGGATTTGAACGCGGTTTCATTGTTTGCCCTTGTCAATCATTGTTATTTCTTGTGTGAGTTGTTTTTTGAAGGGGCTCCTCTCTTTCTACCCCACTTCACTCGTATTCTTCTCCCTGCTTCCACTTCAGCTACAAACAGAGCACATCAGTCAGTGTGTTTGTGTATTGAGGAAGTGAGGGATGTGTCAAAGTTGACCCAGTGACACTCAGCTCTGTCTTGTCCCCTCCGTGGGAAGTGATGAGGGCCTCCCCATCAGTCTCTGTCACACCAACCCAAACACCAACATATTTACCCAAAATACTTATTTAAAGATTAAACAATTCTAGTGATTTTTCCCTCCTCTGTTTGACCAGATGTCTGATATTGAAGTGTAGTCTCACTGAACTGCAAACTTAATAAAAATCTGATTTTAATCCAACTCTTTAAGAGTTTAGACTTTTAAATGTTGAGATTGTAAGTGCTGATTTGAAGTTAGTGCCTAAACATTTTTGGAGTAGTGGTTTAACACATCCAGTACTAACATTAACTTTTTTGGTTCTGGTTCACCAGGATTAATTCAATTAAGCTGTTTTATGTAGCACGAACTCACAACAAATCTAGTCTCACGGCACAAAAAATACCTTAAATTCAGAAATACTCAGTCAATTCAATCCAATAATGTCGCCAAATTTAAAATCAATTATATTCAGCTCTGGAAAGAATTGCCCATTGCACTGAACCCCATTGAAAACCTCATGGTTATTCCACCAAATATTGATTTCTGAACTCTTTAACATTCAGTATTGTTGTTTCTACATGAATATGAACTTTTTTTTCTTTGCATTATTTGAGGTCTTAAAGCTCTGCAGCTCTCATTATTTTGACCATTTCTCATTTTCTGCAAATAAATACAAAATCTTTGCTTGAAATTTTAGAGACATGTTGCCAATAGTTCATAGAATAAAAGAACAATGTTCAGTTTACTCAAACATATATCCATAAAAAATAAAATCAGAGAAAATGATAGTTTTAAGTGGTCTCTTAATTTTTTTTTCAGAGCTGTATATGTACACAGACTGAGTCCTCATGGATCTGTGTGTAGCAACAGTGATCAGTCGTTTGCAATGTGCTGTTGATTCTGCGGGAAAACTGTTTATCTTCTCTAAAGTGCCCCGAGACCATATTATTTGTGAATTGGCACCATATAAATAAACTGAATTTCATTGGATGAGTCATTACAGGATGCCAATGAAAATCTAATCGATTCTTTAATGTATTGGTTTGGGACCTAATGCAAACCCAGGTTTCTTCAAATCCAAGCCTTGAAGATCCATCCTGCAACTTCTAGATGTTTTTCTGGTCCAACAGACTGAATCAAACGGCTGAATGACCTCTTCAGTTTGCAGTCAAGTTCTCTAGCAACCTAGTAATTACCTCATTATTTGACTCAGGTGTGTTGAAGAAGAGTCACATCTAATAGTTGCAGGATGTTAGCCCTCGAGGGCTGGAGTTTATAGACTCCTGGTCCCACCTGATCTGTGGAAAAATAACAATAATTTAAGATTGAGAGTTGCAGTTTAAGAGCTTTGCAAAAACATTCAATTAATTCCAATACAGTGCATCTGGAAATTATTCACTGTGCTTTGCTTTTTCCACATTTTCTTATGTCAGCGCCTCATTCAAAACTGTTTTAAATTAATCTCTTTCCTCAAATTTCTCCACACAAATACCCCACTATGACAATGTGGGAAAAAGTTTTGGAGATTTTCATTGGAACTCATGAAATATCCCTCCTTACTGAGATGTACATTCATATTAAAATGATTGTAAAACCCACTGGACTCTACTTCACTGGACACCAGGTTCGGGATAGCAGTAATTTGAAAATGAGTTAGAAACTCTTCATGGTGCATGTGAACGCTCTGAGGCACCTGTAGAGTTTGTCTGAAAGCAGATGGATCAACATATGTTACAGAGATAATGTTAGTGATTTATTTTCCTTCCCCACAGGAAACCAAGACGACTCCAACACACCCTTTTGTCTGCATTTCTCAGATCTTCCGAAAAGGTCGTCTAATCCTCCGTCTGGTACATCTGATACCTAATTCAACAGGTGGATGGGATGTAAAAAGAAGGTACTCGACTCCCATGTGTTGGGTTCGGTCAAGTACCTGCCGGCAGTAATCAGTGAATTTAATGTGGAGATAAGAATGGGATGTAGAGTGATGGTGATTTCTTCTTTTTTGCGTAAGTGGGGGTTGGGGGTGTTTGGGTGGGACTCATGTCTGGAGTGAGAGAAACTCCTGGTGGGTGGTCACTGTGAGAGGAGGGTGAAAGTCAAGAGAACAAAGCAAGTTACTTAACTTTCATCTCAGCTTGGGGCTATTATTTGTGTTAAGCTCGACCTATTCACACTTTTACACCTGCCTTGTGCTGTTGGAAAATCATAAATCTGTAATGTTTTGATCTTTTCTATATAATAAGAGTCAATGACACGGAAGCTGCAGCTGAAATTGATAAAGCAGAAGATGCTGAAGTAAGACTGCAGCAGGAGATCCTGGTCTTTGCCATGACTGGCTCTAAATGCTTCAGGTCTGATGCTATGATATGAAAGCAACATGATCTGTGAGCCTGACATGACTTCATGCTGACATTTGAGATGAAAATCAGCGCCAATTTCTCGCATTTGTCAAACAGTGTATGTGGACACACACCTTCAACAAGCATGAAAACTACTAACCACCAGTCTTCCCTCGCTAACTCGATAACAAGCTCGAAACTCTTGAAACATGTTTTAACGTTTGACATTTGGCCTCCAGTAGAAAAACCCCTTCCTTCAAGCATCTCCGAAAACCTTGGGAGACGGAGAAGCCCCCCTCCTCTCCAGCTGCACCAGAGGGGGTTCACGATCCTCTGACCCTCGTAATGATGGCGGGTCAAGAGTCAGGCTGTGTGAGGGAATCGTCTGCGTCTGCAGAGCGCGTGAGGAACGCCTGGGAACCAGAGCTCGCTGTGTGATCCTGTGAAATTGATCTTTCCAGAAGGGACCAGTGGTGTGTATTTATGTTTAGGTGGTGGTGGTGGTTGTGTATGTGGGCTTGTTTGTAAGATTCAGCTGAAATGGTAGAAGCAAGTTGAAAGAGACTTTGTTAAATTAAGCTTGCGTGTCTTCTCGGAAAGAATATCGGGCTTTGAATTATTTTTATTTAAAACAACCAAATTCCACAATTTTAAACATGACTTGATCTTTTTGAGAACTAATTTAACTTAGCAAAAGTCCAGATTTTGACAAATAGTTTTTAAAATCTTGATTGTATTTTGAAACACACTTCCAAACGTTTGATCCTCCACATTTATCTGTTCGAAAAATATCTCCATGGAATTGTTTCCAAGGAAGTAATGTTTTGGAAGAAGTTAGCTGTTGGGTGTTTTGCTCCAAATGTGTGTCAGTGTGTGCCCACTGAGTCAAAGGAAATGTGGTAATGTGACTCAAATAAATGTTATCTAACAGCAGGAGGTCACACAAGGCCATTTTAGTTGGAAACAAACTCGCTTAATTTAGTCAAGGTGTCCTAATCTGTCATACATTATAAATGAATTGGCCCAAATGGGGATCGAATACTCAATCAGACAAGGTGAAGTAACACATGTTAAGAAAATAATGTGTAAATAAATAAGTGTAACTTATTTATTTACCTCCATTATTATTCAAAATACGTCACTTCCATAGGTACAAAATATTTATTTTTTTAATAAGTACACAAGGGTTGGTCTGCATTTTTTTTTATAAAAGAGGGTTTGTGAAATTATCATCAAGGATAAATTAAATGCTATATTTTGAGTCGAGGCCAAAATGATTCGCACGCCTGGCTTTATAACTGTGTTCCGTTCAATTGTCACAGCTGCTAAACGACTCCACAGTGGTAAAATCAGTATGTTAATGTGAGCAAGATGCATGGAGAGGAAAACAAATGTTTTGCATGTTTGTGAGTATTTCCGTGAGAGAGACTCCTCCAGTGAAGCCCTGGCTACTCTTTTATCTTCAGCATCTGCTTTTCTTAACTCTCTCTCTCTCTCTCTCTTAGACCAAACCTCCACTGTCTGTCTGTTCAGCCTGTTTGGACTCGACCACTTCAGTCATATCTGCAGGCTTCTTGTGGCGGCTACAAAAGCGATCCCTGCTTGTGCTTATTCAATCACAGAGGGATCTTGGGGAGGTCTTTCGTCTGTCTGTGCCCTCTTAGAGGCTTTGTACTGACATTATGAAGCAATCACATCCATTAGTTGGGACTTGTGATGTCTGATCCTGTCGCAGTACATGGGGCCTGCGTTAAAACGTGGCACGCCCCATTCAGAAATTCCTAGAGGTCTGTTCCAAGAACAATTTTTTTTTTTTTTTCACTAAAACTTTACATCAGTTACAGAGGTCTTGATATAAAGGTCTGCTTCAGTGAGGATTATAGAATTAAATGACTGAAAAGTTTTTGAATAGATTACTGTGGGAAAATTTAAAGATTGTAACATATAAATATAAATGTTTTTGAATTTGTCATTCTAAATTGTAATCTTTTCAATATTTAAATGGCCTCGCTCGTTTATGAGTTAATTTGTCCAGTAATAGGTCACTCATAAAGTGATTGTCAGATAGTAAGCCAGCTGTATTGCATGAGAAATTGACATTTTTAACCTCTTTTATTTTACATATAAAATAATAGAGGAGAAGAAACCTCCTTTTGAGGTTTGACAGCAATTGTTTGTTGCATATTTTCATGTAAAATGTCTTCACAGAGGGAATTTAGACAGCACTGACTTCCTCAGCCATCCCCACAGCTCACATAAGCTTCTTCTGGTCAGCAACACTACAGCTGCTACTATGTGAGAGAGGAAACATACGGCAAAAGTCATCAGGCTGGGACTCAAACCTGTAATGGACGCATTGAGGACTAAGACCTCCATAAAGAGATCACATGCTCTACTCTTTGTTCCACTGCCACACCCAGGCCAATTTTCTGAAGAATATTGACCCTCATAGACGGCGGTACAGAAGCTTGGACTAGCTAGTTTAGAAACCGATCCATACCCTCTCTCCCCCTCCTGACGTGTTGATCAAATTACGAACTTTGCCTGAATTCAATCCACATGATTTATGTCACTATGTCATAAACAGCGGTTTCCCTTAAACCAGAGCAGCCTTAAAAACGTACAGAAGACGGGATGCTAACCAGTATTTTTCTATACATGCTAGGCTACATGACAGTGGGGCATTGTTTTCATGGTTACTAATGGTTAGACGCGTACCTTCTCTCTAGATTAGAAAGATATTTCTAATGTCTAGATAATCTTTCTAATCATACTTAATTATAAAGTATATGAACGTTAATCTTCATATACCTTATAAAAAGTGTTCGCTGTAAATCTGCGGTTACACCAAGGCCTGAGCAAGTCATTATGGTTGACAGCTGCTATCCATCACCACCGTATCTTTCCTCGTTAAAAGTTATACAATAAAATGACAATTTGGTTTGTATCCTTGTCTTTCTCGGCGACCGACCGCACAGCACCCTATGACCATTTTTGCTGCGGAATAAACTAAATTAAAGCAATATTAGGCTACCAGATGCGTTTTTTTTTGACAGGCTTTACAGGAGCGCATACGTTGTTCTGATGTCCATCATGGCGGAGCGGGGGGAGTTTTGAAGAGAGTGACATTGCGTGCAAAGAGTAAATGGTGAGAACAAACGAGGTAATTTTCACTCGGAACAGATATTTGAACAAGTACATCCTTTAAAGTTGTGTCAAAGAGATCCTTGGCACTGTATGTACCCTCATATTTTACATTGTTAAAAGTTACTTTACAGATGTAAATCAAGAGGTGATTATCAATTTTTTTTATTTTTTATTTTGTAACCAGGTTGTTGTGTACTGCAGATTTCTGCCCAGGTCCCTCTTGAAAATGAGATCCAGATCTCAATGGGGTTTACCTGGTTAAATAAAGGAAATAAAAAATAAATAAATAAAAATGGGTAAAGAATGTAGGACTGAGTACACATCCCTGGAGAACTCCTGTGCTTATATTGTTGGTAACTAATATTATAAACAGTTATAAACTGTGTTTTAGTCTTGAGGGAAGGTCAAAAATCAATTTATAGAGCAAAGTTTCAAGGTACTGCTTAAGAGAGATTCGATATAAGCTTCTATTAGAAGCCTGTGCTAAAGCCTGATTAGAAGGGAGCAGTAAAGCAGTCATGGTTTGATCAAGGCAGTGGCCAGAAAATCAAGAAATACTTAAATTTATTGGTAAAGTGTGCACCAGGTAGGCCTTGTGTTTTTAGGGCACAAGAAGACAGAATCGAGGCCTGGTTGAACACTGAGAACATAGTTTGAGTAGGACTTGATTACCACAGTCCACTCAGCAATGCATGGGTCTCATCATAGTTATGCTTTGGTTTAATGAGTTGCTGAGTGAAGAAAGTAAGCTGTACCACAAACCCCAGGTGCATCACGACAGTAAGCAGTATGGATTTTCTAAAACTGAAACGTGTGATTTGCTGAAGAAAAGGGTCCTACTCCTAAAAGACTTGTATGCCATCATAAAAAGTAATATTTTAAATAAGTTGCTTAATCTACTTTGATTTGAATTACTTATCATAATTTTACCATATCATAAACTCTTTGCCAACTTTAACTAAATTAACACTTTGCCCCATAAAAGGTTCAAAATTGTTAGATAATTGCGGGAGCTGTGCTGATATAGAGTACCGCATTTAATGCTGTAAGATTTGCAGGTGGGAAGACGTTGCTTTGAACACGTCAAATCCTGGTTGTGTGGGAAGTTGCTGACCATCGCTGACTACACGACTTGAATGATGTTATTACATCACTCCGAGGCCCAGTTCAAAACATTAATTAAACACACTTCCCTGGTTTGTTTGCTTTTGGACTTGTGAGTGACGTGTGTATGCCTTCGTGTGCATTGTGTGTGGTTTCTGTGATGTGAATCCAGGTTCGCTCACCGAGTCTCACTGTTTGCTGTGTGTGTGTGTCACACAGTGGTTAGCGCAGTGCTGATTGCTGTTTATTTGGTCTGTGGGTCGACACAGAACCTTGCAGTTAGAAGCGCTACTGACAGCGCTGTTTTTATTGGGTCCCTGTGGCTGAACCAACACTAACATTGGGGTCGCGCTCTTCGCTCTGTCCCCCACACCAAAAAAACTCCCATACCGAGGTTCCTGTCTGCTTCAAAATAACGTACAGTTAATCACCATGTGTGCAACATGAGATTTTTACTGGGGAAATATAGATATTTTTGCCCCCAAATTATGCGGAAATCCATCACACTGACACGGATCAAAGACCTAACAACTACTCTTTTGATAGAACCACCATTTATTGTTGCTTAAATAAGACAGACAATCTGTCTGCATGTCGGTGCGAGTAAACATTTGATTGTTTTGTGTATCTTCTGGATAGTGGCGGTTTCTGATATGGGCGACATGGGCAACCGCCCAGGGCAGTATGTTGTGGGGGGCAGCATGACTAGTTAACTTCTCCTCTATAGTCTCCATGTCTGGACTAAAATCTAGGGATGTAAATCAAAAGCTTTTTCATCCAAAGAAAGCATTCGGACACTGATAAAATCTTATTGACACAAGAAGAACACTGAACATATAAAAAGAAAAGTCCAAAAGTGAAAGATGCAGTGGCAACATCATGACCTGAGGAGACTTTTCTTCATATGGAGCTGCAAGTTGTTTTTGGTCAGAGTTGATGAAATAACAGGACAGTTTGCACCCATAACCTTCAGGTAGAAAGTTGAAGAGATAGAGATGCCTATTTTTCAGCACTTCTGAGTCCAAGTATTCATCAAACCATGAGAGAAAAGTTACAGTTTCTGAAAATATTCCTGAAGTTTAAATTCTAAACATTTGGGTACCTATTCCCCTCTAAAGAAAATTATTTTGGTATTTTACAGCTTCCTGTATAATGTCTCATGACTTGGTGGACATGGTGGAAGGCCTGCCTTATCAGATGAAGGTTAATGCTCACACACACTTGCACACCCCCCCCACACACACACACATATATACTGACATGCACACCCCGGTGCACGGTACATGAATGCCTAGTCATCTATGTAATATGACCCTGCCTCAGCCTGCACATGAACACACGCTTATAAAGAGGTCACCGCTTTGCCGTCTGGTGGTCAACCCCCCCCCATACACGCACACACTCACACACACACACACACAAAGAGTGTCTATGTGTGATTGCATGTTCACACAGTGAACAGGAAGAGAAAGGTATATCTCAAAGCATTGATTGATCATTTTTGTCCCTTTTTTTAAACCTAAAACACACAGCTCTGCCTTTATTCAGCTAATATCTCCCTTTACTGAAAGAAGCGGAGATGCACTGGTGACCTCAGGGACACAGAGGGTGGGATGCTGGGATGAGACGGCTGTTTGTGCGTGTGTTTATCTGCGAGTCCCCACTGTAACGGCTGCTCCTGGCCGTCCACGCAGCTGTCTGCTCAACACACTCCCACATAAACACACCAATGTGCGCACAACACTGAGCAGCTGTGAGAGATCCCCCCCGCGGCTGCTTCCCAGGCTGAAAGAAAAGAGAGAAGGGGAAACGGCTGGAAAGGATTACGCACAACAATCAACCAGTCGCAGAGCGACAGCCACACGTGGAACCTTGTGAATGTGCGGATTATCCAGGAAGTTATAGCGCTCATTCCTGCGGCATGATGAATAGTGTTGTAGTCTTCATGAGAAAGCTATTAAAAGGGTAGTATGATGTAAAATTGGCTTTTTTGAGCTTTATATCATGTTATGATATAACATGTTTGAGACATGAAAGACATATCTCAAACATGTCTTTCACGCATGTTTGAGAAATCCTGCAATCTCCCATGGCAACCATTCAGCTGTGCAAAATGCCTGGTTGGACGTAGCTCCGCCTTCGAGGACGAAGCTCCTCCTAGCAGCATCCAAGCTACTGTACTTCCACCTCAAAGAACACCTCTCCCTGCAAATCCCCTACTGAGCTCCTTCAGACTAGCCAGTAGCAATTAGCAAACACCTTGTTGAACTGCGTACCTGCTGAGCTCATTACATCAGCCACTTCTCAGTGCAGCGCTTGTAAAAACGTTGCTAAAGGGTTAATAGAGGAGGAATGTTGTGATGACTTGAAGGCGTTAAATTAGAAAGTAACATTTCTTTTTAGTCATATTTGATACATGTAGCATTTTCATAGCAACTGCAGGTAACATAGTTGATTTTTCTATAAAATGAAAACACTGTCATGATCCGTGTTTTTCTGTGTTTATTTTCGAGTTTTTCTGTGTATTTATTTCAAGTTCTGTGTCTCTGTGCTCTCCGTGTTG
>CAEFZY010023082.1:0-16427 GCA_903066815.1 Brachyrhaphis roseni
CTTTCCTTCATCTGTTTTATGTCTTCCCCGTCCTCTCCCTCTTCCTCTCCCCACTGGCGTCCACCCTTCAAAATCCAAGTCTTCCTCATTTCCTATCTCCATTTCCAACCGAACCATTCACATACCAGTTTATGCTCAAATCCGCCTTTTCCAAATTCGATATGTGTTTTGTTTTCTGATGGCTATGTTTGCCGCGCTCCAATTGTGCTCCCAGTCAGCTGACCGAACTCAGAGAACAGATTCGAAGTGAGGCAGGCAGTTTTCTTGTCTTAAGGGGGGGGCGCTCATGATACCAGATATTGTGACTCCACAACTGCAGAGTAAGAGACTGTAGCATCGAGCTAGAAATACAGTAAAGTGAAGTACAGCGATATATTTAGAGTTTTCTCCTCTTACCACAGCAATCGCAAAATAAACGTGTTATTTAACATGTGTGTTAAGATAACTCTAAAATGCTCTGAAATAGGATTTAAAAAATATATATCATTACACATCAACAAAGTCTTAAGCAAAACTTCCTATGGCATTATTGGGTGTTAAGACTGTTAAAAACTGTTATTTAATCATTTTTAATGACAGGTTCAGTCTGACCAAACTCCAAATCCTTAAAACCAGTTTCTGAAATTCTGCAACACATAATCAAGTCATTGTTTAAATAAATGCAATGTAAATATAAGCATACAGTAAAACCAAGAATAGTTTTTACACCATATAGGCAACTTTAATTTTTCTTAATCTTGTGTTTTTGTGTCTGTCTCTTATGAATCCTCTGTTAGTCCATGATCTTAAAGGATAACTAAATTAATATTTAATGTGATTCACAGAACAAAATATAATTTTGTAGTAAATGGGTTTAATTTTTTTTTTAATGATGCCAGTGTTTTTGTATACATCAGTAGTCTTCCAGTCTCATTTGAAACTAACTTATGGGCTGCTGATTTCCATGGTGCTGGACAGTCAGTTGCAGTTATCAAGTGAAATCAAAAAAAATCTTCGTAAATAATTCAAAGATGGGGCACTAGAATAATTTAATGAATACACAACATTGTTAGTTTTAAAAGAAATTAAATTGGTAATGATTTGGTTTTAGAGTATTTAAAGAATGGGAAAGAAGTTTCATCATTTAAAAAAACAATTCAGGACAGTAAAACCACTTGAAAATGTCCAAAGACAAGAAAGGACTGAATTCGACTCTGGAGACGTTGAATGATGGTTACATTTAACTCAATCATTTTTTATTTAACTCGGCACAAGTAGTTTGACATTCTTGGGTGTACGAGGAATTCTTGAATGCACCATTAGGCTTGTCGGTTATAAAATGCTGCGTAGCAGCGCGTGACAGTCGGTAGACTAGAAGTGTTGAGGAAATACATTCCGACATTGGACCTCTGCACAACACCGGTCAGGTTTTCTATCTCAGTTTATAAACAACTTTGATACTTTTTCGAACTCTTTCGTAAAAACTAGCAAAAGGTCTTTGTCAAAAAGAATCACCAATAAAGGTAGGAAAATAACCAACTTCTAATACCTGCGACGTAATTAACCGACTTACTGGTTTAAGTTTCGATTTTGTCGTCCAAGTTAGAGAAGGCTTTATTCTAATGGATTAAAGACTAATTGTTGGTCATGTAAATAATTTATATGCTAGAGCCTTAGGGGTTCGGACGGAGAATAGGGTGATTCTTTTTTTCCCTTGTTTTTCTTTTCATCAGATGAGCAGTATTCCAAAGATGGACAACCTTGAAGATACGAAGAAGGAGCTGAAAGAATTGAAGGTGAAAAAGGAAAGCCCGCCCACAGAGTCAGCCGTGCTCCCCGGACTAGAAGTTGTTTGTTGCTTTTACCTTAGAATGGTTAACTTTCTGTTATTCCTATATCAATAACAGAAAGTTACAGTAGGGGCTTCCGCACTTCCCATATCTGTGTCCTCTGTCACTGTTTTTAGCAGCTGTTTAATCCGTTGTTAACAGGTCGTAACCTGTTTTTCCGAGCCGCCTTTAAACGCAACATGAGCGCTATGACGCTCGAGCTGGATTTACACTTGTGCGTCAGCGACGGAGACATGCTGCTGCTGTTCAGAGCCGCGGGTGTGTTAGAATCATGACAGCAAACCAGCAAAACGCAAAGAACTTGGCACAGTTTTCCCCACAAACTAATCGAGTGATGCGGTTGGATGCAGGTAATGCTAGCTAAAAGATGACTAGCTAATAACAATACAGCACCTTGCGTTTGTTAACAAGCTGATGTTGTTCTCTACGTTCAGCTACGTAGATTCAGTTTGACCCCCAAAATAAGTTGATGCGCCCACTGTTAAACTCATCTGGAGCCGGGGCTGCCTATGCCTAAATATGTTTTATACCACTGTTTTATTTCATTGATAAAACATCTACTTTTATTCATAATGTTGTTGGTTTTGGTTTCGCTTTTGTAACTGAAGTGGGTGGTCGGACGGGGGCGCTATAAAGAATCGCCGGATTCTCATCTGACTGAGGGGAATGGATAGTCCAAGTATCTAAGTGCATGATTCTAGAATCTACCAAGAATTACTTAATGACTTCACTTTCTTTTTTTTTTTTTGTGATATTCAAAACTAAAGGCAGGTGTTTTTGCTGGTGTGGTCAGAAACAGGACTCAAGTTGCTGCAGGGTCTATTGGGGCTATAGACTATATTTAAAAGGATATAAATAGCTGCTGTGATGGACTGGCAATTGTCCAGAATGTACTACGCCTCTCGCCCGAAATGTCTCGCTGGAGAAATGGATGGATCGATAAATGGCTGTAAATATAACAATTATCAGAAAATAGTAATATATATATGTGTGTGTGTGTGTTACAAACTTGAATAATCTTGGGTCCCTCCTCCTGGATGAGTATGTAGAATCAGTTGGCTGCACTGTCATTGACTTTACAGCAATCCCTCATACCGAGCATGCATGTAGGGACAGTGGAGAGGAAAACTTCCCTTTAACAGGGAGAAATCTTCAGTGGTTGATTAACATTTGTTGAGGAACAAGAACAGTTTCACATGTTAATATTGACAGATCACCCCGACTTACAATGAATGACATCAGGGCCAGTTTATTGGCTAGCTGACTTGTTGGTGTACCCCTAATTACAAGGTATCGACTCATTTATTGAGAGACAGAACAAATCAATCTGAATATTACAGGGAGTGTGCTGGTGCCAGACAGGATGGTCTGAGTATTGCAGAAACTGCTGATCTACTGGGATTCTCACGCATAACCATCTCTAGGGTTTACAGAGAATGGTCCGAAAAAGAGAAAATATCCAGTGAGTGGCAGTTCTGAAGGTGCAAATGTCTTGTTGATGTCAGAGGAAAATGGCCAGACTGGTTCGAGCTGATTGAACGGCAATAGTAAATAACCACTCGTTTCAACTGAGGTATGCAGAAGAACATCTTTGATTGTATAACGTGTGGAACTTCAAGGAGGATGGGCTTCAGCAGAAGACCACACCATTTGCCACTTCTGTCAACTAAGAACAGGAAACTGAGGCTACAATTTGCACAGGCTTGCCAAAATTGGACAATAGAATATTGTAAAAACGTTGCCTGGTCTGATGACTCTCGATTTCTGCTGCAACATTCAGATAGTAGGATCAGAATGTGGAGTCAACACCGGTTCAGGCTGATGGTGGTGGTGCAATGGTGTGGAGGAAATTTTCTTAGCACGCTTTGGCCCCATTAGTACCAATTGAGAATTGTGTCAATGCCACAGCTTACCTGCTGACCATGTCCATCCTTTTATGACCACAGTGTACCCATCTTCTGATGGTTACTTCCAGCAGGATATCTCTGACTGGTTTCTTGAACATGACAATGAGTTCACTGTACTCGAGTGGCCTCCACAGTCACCACGGGTCTCATGCATAAAGCGTGCGTGTGCACAAAAAATGTGCGGTGCCATATTTTACGCACAAGTCTGCATGTATAAAAATTAAATTTGCGTCAAAGTTTGCGTAAATATACGCACAGTTTCTCTCTGGTGCGAAAATGTGCGGCAGGAACGCAAACTTTTTCTGTGGACATTATCAAACTACAAAGCATCAAAACTCACCTAAATACATCTAGACCAAGAGGCATCAAACCCAATGTTTTTCATGATTTGAATATTTTATTGTTTAAACGTAAATGATTAAACTGAACCGCATTTGTCCTCAGACAATAAGCTAACACGCACACAAAATTAAAATAAGAGTATGTGAAAACCTCGCTCAAATGTAAATAGTACTTTTCCTCAGTTTTTGTCTCATAAAGATGTAACGCATCGGTCTGTGCGCCGAAGCGCATGAAATGCATCTATGGGGTCAATTCTTTCTGACTGAAAAAGAAAATAGGATTGGATCAGCAGATTAACTCAAACCTGCTGATTTAAAAATAATCAACAGGTTTGATTATTTTTAATGTGATCAAGGTGTGTATGCAATCACACGTACATAAGTAGCTGTGCAAAGGTGAGCCGCGTAAATGTGGGGCGCTTTGGCTCTGATGGAGAACATCACCAATGGAAGGATTCAGAGGGAGTGTTTATTCAGAGATCATATTGATCTACTTGGAAATATTGATGATTATTTATTAGCACTAGATTGCTCAGACTGATCATCCTGGATCTCTGAGCAAAACTTAAAGGGCTGGTACCTGTCCCTCAGACTGATCATCCTGGATCTCTGAGCAAAACTTAAAGGGCTGGTACCTGTCCAGCTACAGTCATCCTTCAGTCGAGTCGCCCGCTTTGTGAATGTACCTTATGGACATAAAGCATTCTAGTATTTAGAATAAAGGTCCACATTTATTCACATTTACTCTTTGACACGCTGTGTGTTCAAAAAGGCATTTGCAGGATCTCTTTATTTATTTATTTTTTAATTTGGATTTTGTTTTTTCTTTAAAACGTATTATTTTTGTGAGGCGACATTATGTGTCCTCAAAGCACCTTTTAAATAAATTACTATTATAAATACTTATACTGCTTCGAACAAGGACGTTGCCATGGTTATTGCTTCACCTGGTGGCAGACTTCCGGGTATTTATACTAATTTACATATGTATTTATGGGCGGCATCAGGGCGGACCAGCAGCTGCGCTCTATTTCCCATAAATTAGGATTTATAAAGGAAAGATGCATGGCCACGTGCGTGCACAAGCTTTATGCATCTGATTTTTTTTTTTGTGCACCACACTTTTCTTAATTTTTCCGTACACTTAGTTTTAGTGTGAGAACTACGCACTCTTTTATGCATGAGGCCCCAGATCTCAATCCAATAGATTGAGCACCTATGTGATGTGGTGGAATGGGAGATTTGTTTCAAGAATGTTGCCCCCAACAAAACTGCAGCATCTGCATGAATTTAATAGGGCTGAAACGATTCCCCATGTGATTTGAGTACCTTGATTATTAAAATTCCTCGACGAAAGCTTCGTTAAATTATATTTTATTATTACAGTGGATGTAAAAAATACTTGCAGTGCTCTCACTTCTGCCCGAATTGTTAACGAAAGCTAACTGTTAGCAGCATAACGTTCAGTTTTCAAGTTCAGCCTGGGAGGATTTTATTGATTGATGATAATGTCTGGGTCTTTGTAGTTTTTCGGGGGACCAATAAGCATCCTTAAAATGACTGGTGCGATGCCTGGTGTACGGCAGCTATTGTCCTCCCGGAGCCGCTGCCTGGTGGCGGTTCAGAGCGAACAGCTGGGAAGAGCGCTCAAGGTGTATTTATACAGGTGAGCAGATAGACTGTACACTGCGGGCGGCTGTGCATTAGGTAATTAACCAGAAAATGTATTTCTTATCATCCCAGTCTCAACAACTGGGTGGCGGAGCACGTCGTGGTAACACGACAGATGTGTTTCTGTGTGTGACGAACGAAGGTGTCAAATCCTGTTGCTAACATGAACACAAAAGCTATAAATGTCTGGGCAAGGTGAGAGTTCATCTATTAAATTGACTGAAAATGAATACATAAACAAAAATCTGGAGTATAGACATTTTTAGTATTTGTGAGCTTGCCTCTTAGTGAATTGAATATAATTTCAGATTTTTGTATAACTTTTCTTCAGGTTAATTTAGAAAGTGAGCTATTATGGTTACAGGCTATTGTTAGGGAAGCTCAACTGTGAAAAATTGGACTGATGTAATACTGCTGTTATTTTAGATTTATCAATGTTTTATTTTAGGTTTTTTTATTTCGATTGTATCGATTAATCGTAAGAATAATCGATAGATTACTTGATTACTAAAATATTAGTTTACAACAGCCCTAATTCTATAATGTTAATATGGACCAGACTCTCTGAGGAATGTTTCCAGTACCTTGTTGAATCCATGCCACAAAGGATTAAGGCACTTCTGAAGGCAAAAGGGGGTCCAAGCTGGTACCAGCAAGGTATACCTAATAAAGTGGCCAGTGATTGTTTGTGTGTGTTTACAAAATTAGAGATGCAGTCTGACCTTGTGGAGATAGAGGAACAACCCAGAAGGTAAACTAATGGTAATGTATTCAGCTAATCTGTTTTTATGGCACAGCAGCCAGATGGAGGAGGGGATGGCTTTCTTTGGTAGAAGTGCAGCTTATAGAAACATATAAGTCTCTTAGTCTGAGTGTGACCTCTTCAGTCAGAAGGCTTACAGCTAGAACAGAACCTCAATCATGTTTTTACGTTGCATACCAATGCTGGATCTCTTTCTCTTGCCATAAATTAGACCAAATACATTAGCTAAACTTTTCAGAAGAGTCTAGGTCAGTGGTTCTTAACCTTTTTTGAGGTACCGAACATATCAGTTTCGTATGTGCATTCAACGAACCCTTCTTCAGTGATAAATAAAATATTTTTTTTTCCAAATTCAAGACATAGGTATATGTTTTTTTTACTGGTGCACAAAATGAGCCATGCATGAACGTCACCTTGCTCAAAGAACAAAACCATGAACTCACAGCAAATTACAGTATTACTTTATTCTGGCCCCCAAAATATATTTCGGCCCTATAAAAGAATTTCAGTCCCCAAAAATATTTTTTTTACTATTTTACCAATTAATAATAAATTTGGATTTTTTTGAAGAATTTAAAATTTTTTAATAACTTAATTCTTTTTTCAGATTTTTTTTATTTAATTTGTTTTTTGTCGTTTTGAATCCACAAAATACTTTTTGGGGGCCAGAATAAAGCATTGCCCAAATTACATACCTGCAAATCAGTGTGACTTCTGTTGTTGTTTTTGGGAGACCAGTTCAGATAGGCGTGGCTTCACCTTGGCAAGTGCATCTTCATAGCAAAGTCAGTTCATTTCCTTCTTTTTTGCTCGACATATTTAGTATGGATTAAAATATTAAGTAAGAAACCACGCGACGTACAACTACGACAGCCGTTGAATACTGCGTGCACTGATTGGCCAAGCAATGTAACATGATCCTCTGCAGCAAGTGATGGCCAAGCAGGACGTGTCATCACGACTTTACACAAGTGTGTCTTTACCTCCGTGGCAGGGGCTCCGCCGAACCAATGAGATCGGGTTTGATCGAACCCAGGTTAAGAACCTGGGTTCTACACCTAGAACCCAGGTTAAGAAGGTTCTAGGTGTAGAACCTAGGTCTAGGTGTAGACTGCAGGAATATAATCAGCCTGCGACCAGTGATGGCATAGTTACTTTGAAAAAGTAACTTTAATTGGATTACTCATTACTCCTTGAAAAAGTAACTTTGTTAGATTACTGATTACTTGACTTGGAAAGTAACTAAGTTACATTAAAAGTAACTTTTTAGTTAATTTCAGCAGCTGCTAACAACAACGCTTCGCCACCTGTGAAAATTACATTGAGCTTCGCCAATACTTAATTGCAAGCTATTTTGTAATGGCAACATCAACAATGTATCTCCCCTTATACAGTTGAACTGAAGGGGAAATTGTTTAATGGTTACAATAGTACAAAAAAACCTTTAGTAATTTGTGTGTATTATTGTGTGTTCCACTGCTGTCTGGAAAACTCTAAATAGAGCCCTCTACCCTCCAAACCCCCATCCTCTGCCCAGCCTCCAGGTTCTGCGTTACGCCCCTGTGTTTGCTGTCAGAGCGCAGCGCACAGCGCTCCTCCTGCGGCTTCACAAGTCAGATAGCTGCTGCACAGATTTGTGACACTTATCTTAATATTAATAATTATAATGGCGTTTAGATGCGCAACTTTACGGACTCGTTCATCCGTGACTGTTTTCACATTTATTGCGCTGTTCATATTAGTCTCGATGCGAATGCGAAGCTCGACGTCATATTACCTTGACATTAACAAAGATACAGTGGAAGGGATCATCCGGGAAATGATGGACAGGGAGAATCTGACTAAAACTAACTGGATGTCACACAAATTCTGATGTTTAAGTCTGCTAATTTCCAAGCCCAGAAAGCGCAGCTCATTAAATTTGCAAGCGACTACAATAAAATAAGCCCAATGCCGCTTATAATAATCAGACTTGGCAACTGATCTGTCTGTACACACTGCTGTAAACACCGACCTACTTCACAAGAAGCATGCAAAACTAATAAAATGAAATAACACGGAGACCTTAAGGAACACGGCCATATTTTTCTAAAAGTAATAACTCTGAACCTGAACAGTCAGCTGAACCAGAACTCCGACACCAGAGCTGCTCTACTGTTAAGTTATGGGGTTGTTGTGCTTCCTCATGCTTCAGAAGCAAAAAACCTGAACCGTAAAATCCCCCGTTACTTGGTCTTTGACACTAACTGCAATAAACACATATAATATACCTGAAAATAAGATAAAAACATTGTCCGTTAGAATGGATGAAAAATGTTTAGATACTTAAATAGCAGATTTTTACGAGAAAAATGTCTGAGAATATTGCCTATTAGCATAAGCTAAGGCTAATGTTAGCCACAAAGTTTAAAGAAAGTAAAACTCACCTTCGTATCTGTGAATGTATAACGAGGAGTACATCTCAAAAACTTTCTCCAGCTTACTTGTTGGAGCTTTGGATCGATGTACATCATTGTTACCTTGGGTAAGCCCTGCACCTTGTGTAAAATGCCATTTTTAATAGATTGGAAACGATTGAGCCGCTTTTCCCCGAACGCGGAAGCTGAGGTGCAAAGAGCCCATTAAAGACGCAACTTTGCGTCTCCAACTCCGAACCATTGTTTCGTTCACGCCGAGTTTAGAGCAGTGGCTCTATTTCCCTCCTGTACTGCCAGATCTATAGCCCTCAACTAAAAGCTGCATCATATGAGTTTGAAGAAATTTCTCCATCATGCCTGTTGCTAACATGAGCTTGTTCTAAATGAAAATCAGCACTTTCTTCTTTGATTTCCAATTTTGACTTCCAATGATTCACTTCCTGCTAAAGAGCCCCCTAGCGGTTGAAGAAAAATCTACAGAAAAGTCGCACCGGGCTATAAACCCCATGGTTCAAAGCGTGGGAAAAAAGTAGTGACTTATAGTTCAAAAAATACGGAAACTGTAGTCTGACTACTGGATTTGAAACATGTTAGATTACTCCTTACTGAAATAACAGTCCAACAGTCTGACAGTAACGTGTTAAGTAACGTGTTATTGACGTCACTGCCTGTGACAGACTAGAGAAGAAGGGACATGCAGACATTTGCAGGAAATTTTGACTACCCCCACTTGTAGAAGCAGGATCTCCGCTTTTGGACTTACATCTAGAATTTAAGCTCTTTAAATATTTTTATTAATCAGAGTATAGCTAATTTAACAGAACAAGAGAAAACAAATCTCTGCCACAACTCCCATAGACATACTGATGTGCACAAACTGCAGATGTGCACATCAGAAAGAGTATTGTATTTCTTTTCTTTGATGCATGTGTGTGTCTGTGTATGTATATATAAAGATTAAAATTGAGAAAGCTGATGACGTGAAAGCCAGGATGATTCTGGAAAAACTGGAAGAAGATGAATTCAAGGAGAATGCCAAACAAGAAATGATGGCTAAAGCTGAAAAGCAGGAGTCTTGCCAGAAAAAATTCAATCAAGACTTGGAAAAAGTCAAGGTATGTCTGACTCTTTGTTTACACTTACAGGTTATTGGAAAGGAGATAGTTATGATATATATTTAATCACTTCTATAAAGGATGAAATCCAGAAGCTTTCTAAACACAAACAAGATATTCTGGATAAATTGAGGCGATGTAAAGCTCAATTGGAGGCTAAGAGAACCGAAGCTTCAAAACTGAAGCATAAATTCAAGGTGAGAATGTCATTTTTTTTCTGGTTTTTAACCATAAATTGTCCTGTTTGTTCATCTTTTCTACTAAAGTATATGAATTTGTGTGTTCTAAAAAACATCACCCAAATAATAAAAGTTGTTTAGATTAAAGATGTTTGATTTAAATAGATACTTGATTATTCACAGGGGCAATAACAGCATATAAATTTAAATGAAGGCTAACTGTATTCCCTGTCTAGATCTATGCCCAGATTCCAGAGACAGAGGTGAAGTTTCTGTCTCTTATCAGAGAGGAGAATAGGGAGGGAGAAGACATCAGTCATTCAGTCAGAGGAGTGTTTACCATCAGCCAGAGAGCTGCAGTGCTCGTACTTGGAGGGCAGGCTCTCATCACTTTTGAGGAAGAGAAAGGTAAACAGGACTTCATTGTTGTTTTCTTATATATGTGGTATTGTCTGCACATTATATAATGTGGTTGATAGGAAAAAGATTAAATTTAATTTAACTACATAGCATCCTCTCAAACAAATGTCTACAGGTTCACAAAATTCAAAGCAATAGTACAAGCAAATTTATTCATAGTGACAATAATAAACATACAACTCCAAATTGACAAATAAACATTTCTGACATTTAAAAAAATAAATCAGTGACCAATATAGTGACTCTTCTTTTCAATAACAGTTATAAGCCTTCCATTGATGGAGTCTGTCAGGTAGGTTGCAGTTCTGGAATATGACGGCACTAGAAGATAATGGGTTCCTGGTAGCTTCACATGTGATTCTTCTCAAATCTTTTGCAGTTCATTAGTACATTATGTGTTTCTTTTTGCTCTGTTGAAGCAAAAATCAAGAAAACAATTTTAAACATTAAGAGCACTTAGTGTCAAAGTTTGATTTGGTGTTATTCAAACAAGGAAGCACAGATTTTTACCAAACTTTGAAGAATGACAAAGGTTGATGTGTTCCACTAGTGTTAGCAATTTAGTTAACTTAATTGTGGAAGATACAGATATTTGCATTAAACGCAAACTTGTGACAACACAGAGTGAGGCATATGAAGATATGGTCCGTCATTGGATGAATGTGTGATTTCTTTTTTTTTTTTTTTTTTTACAAAATCTTTAAAGTTTGGAGTTCAGTTGAAGCAATTTTCACATTTTTAAATAAGTCCAATTTTCCAATCTTGGAAAAGACTAGAATTGTCCTCCCCAAAGAAAATATGAAGAAAACCCTTGTATTTAAACAATATCAATATACAAAGGAACAACAAAATAAAACCGCCTTTCATCTAAAAAAAAAAAATAGGATGAATTTTTAGGCTGACTGAACCGTTGGTCTGAACCATGGTTCAGTCCAATGTGTAGGAGGAGCAACAGCAGCACTGCTGAATGGCACAGGCTCTGTTAGAGCCACTGAAGTAAGGAGTTAGCTGTGGCTCTGCAGCACAAACAAAAAACCCTCCAGTAAGTAAATGCTTAAAGCAAAAGGCATATAACACATTTTACTTACTTTCACTGCTCAATAGGAAGAAACGCATTAACAAAAATCAGACCGCAGTTTGTTTTTTCATTTCATTACTTAGGCTGAATCATTCTAAACTACTTTGTTATGCCTTAAATCAGGACAGGAAGGGAGGAGGAGGCTGAGCGTTACCGCTAGCCGACAGCTCGGTGGAAGCCGAGAGCAGAGGGGCGATACTGCAGAGCAGCTGACAGTAAAACAGAAAGTATGCCTTTATTTCTGGAATATGTGTGTTAGAATCATCGCAGCAAACCTACCAAAGAACTTTGCACAGTTTTGGTAGGTAGGCTTCAGTATCAGTTTCAGCAGAAAAACATCATAAGAAGAAGAATAGAAAAATGGAGTAAAAGCAATAGGGTTCTTTACTCTGCTGGGAGCAGGTGAACGGCCATGCCCTACATTGGCCGTCTGCTCACTAATGTGGAGTCAGAGCCTTAATTATGGCATGAACAGCCTCATTCATCATTCTAATAAACAATATGGTTAGGAACTAACCATATTGTTCCGGACAACAAGGTGGCACAATGTGGGATTAGTGGCACCTTAGTAACTACGTCTAGAATTGGCCCAATATTAATTCCTCTGATACAAACGTGGGTTGTGAACATGTGGGAGTGCACACGCTTAACGTGCACTGAGTAGTCCATGAACACATTATCTAGTTTTATGGTATCAGTCCTTGCAAATTGTACAATTGACTGACTTTCTGTTTCTGGTGGTTAAACTAGAATTTCAGAGCATTCTACTAAACGCCTGCGTGTCTCTGTGTTCATAGAATTTTTTCCCCCAATGTCACAGTGTTTGACAAGACGTAGAAAGGGAAACCATATATCTTTAAAGTCTTCAAGCTTCCATTTCGCTATATAAGTTAGTTTTTCCATTGCTGGGTTGTTGCTCAATAGTTTGATCCATTCATTTATCTTTGGTCCTGTGTTCCTCCACTTCAGAGTAATCATATGTTTAGCTTGCAAAAGACAAAAAATCACAAGGTCAAAGTTTGAGTTGATCTTTGATCTTCACGACTTGCAGAAAACTAAATACAACTAAGTACAAGTCTTTCCCCATTTTGCACATATAAGTAGTTGCTGAGTTTCATTTAAGAGTGTCTCAGACTCACATCTGACTGGCTCTTCATAAGATTTGTATTTCTGTCATGTTGTTGGTCCTCTAGTGGCTCAGAAAATCCTGAAGCTCCCTGGTTGCCTTGTGTCCTGTGAAGACACCACCTTGAATGTGAAACCAAAAGGACTCTCCTTGGAAACGTCTGTGAAGTTTGAGGTATATAATAAAATCCAGGTTTACCAATAAAACGGAACCATTGATGAATTATAGATGAATAAAATTTTTGCACATTTGTTGAGTGATTTTAAACAAACATGAAAAACAAATGTTTCTTTTTAAAATCACAATGAAAATACCAACAAATTCCAATTATTTTTATTGATCTTGAGTGACCATCACTGTGATCAATCCACTACTTTTTAATTTTTTTTTTGTGAGGGTGAGGGCATCATTGTCAATCAAATGGGATTGCTCCTGCCCTTCACAATGTCTGATTGATTTAGACCAGTATGTGAGCTTAATGTGTTGCTGAATCACAGAGAATTTCTGTCTAAGTGTGAAGAACTTAGACAAATATTGATTGGGAAACTAAATTTAAACAGGCTGGGACAAATGATGCATTCATATGTCAGAACACAGCAAAGGAAAAATCAAATACTTCCTGAAGGAGACATTTTAGTGATATATTTGCTCACAGCTGACCATAACAAATCTAACTCATTCCTTCCTTGTGTAATTGTTGAATCTAGAGGTCACACAAGCGATAACTTATGTGGTGTCCATTCAGATGCTTCTGGTTCAGCTGCACTTTCTAGAAAAACTGACAACTGGCATTTAGACACTTAGTGGAAGAGCTATTATGATGGTGATTAAATCATTTCCTCAGGGTTTGCTATGCCGTAAAAAGACAAATGGTTAGATGGACAAAGGTGTGCACTGATATTATAGATGGTGTTGAGTATGATCAGGATTGCATCATTCACACACTCACTGAGTTTTTGCCCTTGCTTCTTCCCTTTTTGTTAAATTTCACTCGTTTTGTTTTGCTCATTCTGCCAACCAAAACCTAACATCTTATAGGGTCGCGTGATACACTGAAGTCTGACTACATAGGATATATAAAGCGTGAACATTGTGTAAATATTGTCATTACCACGCAAACATTGCATTATGAAATAACTGTTTTTGCAATACCTTTGTTTTATCTGTGGAGGTCCATGTGGATGTGTCCAGAAAAGAGCTGAAAGTATACAACATCCCCCGTGCCATGCCGGAGGACAGAACGGAGGACCGTCTGGAGATTAGCTTTTCCAGACCAACTAGGGGAGGAGGAGAAGTGGAGAGTGTGGATTACAATGGCAAGACTGGAACTGGGTCCATTACATTTTTGAAACCTGGAGGTATTACTCTCAGGGTCACACACACTGAGATGTAGTAAAATGCCAAAACAATCTTCGTGTGTCCTTTGCTACCCATTTACCTTGAAGTTTACACGACAAGTTATAGTAGCAAGTCATAAGGTATAGCACTCAGAATTATTGTCTGAGTGTCAACGTGTGGCCCAACAGATTTACTTAGATTCAGCTAAGTGTTTTGTTAGTAATTGCTCTAGGTTTATTTCAAGCTGTGGCTGCTATCCAGTAGCATCAGCGTGTGAAAGTGTGTGTGAAGTGCTTTGTAGTCCTTGAAGTGCTATGTAAATACCCTTTACCATTTAGATACCTGTCTGAAAGGTTTATTTTGTCAAAGAAATGCACTTGAAATAGGGAAGGAAAAATACAGAAACTACAAGATTTTAATATCAAGGATTAATTTCTTTATACTAAGATTGAAATAGATCCAAAACTTGACAGATCATTCCTGTACAATAATTTAGTGCTATAAGGTAAATGCTTTTTATTTGAACCCCGAAATTGCTAGAAGTTTGAGACTGAGACCATGCCATAAATACTCTAGTTATTTTAATCAGTGAAAAAAAAAGACTTATTCAATTGCCAATGCTTTGTGTCTGAATGGACACAATCCATTCATTTTGAATGGACACTGGTGTAAAGATGATAAAATCACATTTTTGAGTTAATGATGAATTCCATGCTGAAGTGTTGTTTTTTTGTGTGTGCATGTAGTTGCCTGGAGATTGGCCAGAAAAGGAGTGTACAAAGTAAATCTTGAATCTGAAGTTAATGTCAAGGTTGGACCAGCATATGAGTACAAGTTGGAGAAGTTTCAAGTAAGAGACAATACACTCATCCTACAAACCGTTCTGTTTATTTTATTCTTTATAAATATTTCTGTCCATTATTCATTCTTCAAAGAATTTGTTCTTTGTGGGCAAAAGTGTGCATAAAAAGATCCTGCTTTCCAACACAAATGGTTTTAGGATTTTTTTTTGTCAGATTAACATTTAGAATAGAATAGAATTCAACTTTATTGTCATTGCACTGTCACAAGTACAAGCAACGAAATGTAGTTTGCATCTATCCAGAAGTGCTATACAGGATATAAATATTTATTTGCAGGTGTACAAATAAATATTTGTATGTATGGACTATAAGAGTGTTATGTATGGACTATAAGGGTGTTATGTATAAACAAAGAGTAATATCAAGGAGCTATAAAATATTGTGTATAAATATAAATATGGGAGCTATATGCACAGATTATACAGATTATACAGAATATACAAGAATGTTAGGAAATGGATTATATATGTATTAGTGGGTTTATAATACAAGATAAATAGTGGCAGATAAGATTTACAGATTTATTTGTCCAGTCCAAGCAAACTGACGATTCAGTTTGTGACTTGAGTCTGACTCCAAGTCACAATACAAAAAGACAGAGCCACGCCGGATCTTCTAATGGAAAATGAATATGGCTGGGCAGACCAGGACCAAACCACTTTGAGGCGCACCTTTGCCCTGCTCTTGACCTCTGTACTGTCCTAAATGTTCCATCAGAAATTTCTTAAAAAACAACAAACACAGTTGTGAGAGGTGTCAGTAGTGACTTGATAGGCAAGCCTGGCAGTGGATGTGGCAACAGGAATCAAATGTTTCAGAAGTAGTAAACAGTGGATGTAAAGTCAACACAGGCAGCTAACCAGTGACAGGTTGTCTTGGCGATGCAAACTGGAGACGGAGGAAAGACAGTGTTGGTAGCTTTCTGACACCTTAATGAACACAACCAGAATCAACTTTACAGCAGATGGAGTTGGTTCTTCCTTGTTGGTTATAGGAGCTGCTAGCAGCGACAAATTGACCTTAACCTCCAGGGCAGTGGAAGCTGTCTACTCTGTCCCTGGATGCTAACGCACCCATCAGAACAAACTAATAATTGAGATGCATGAGATGAAGGATGTCAAGCCTTCATGCTGCAGGACATCTGAAGAGGCAAGGACACTAGCCTCCTCCAATGGATCATTTGCTACAAGCAGCCAGCTCTGAACTCTTTCTAAACAGGTCATAGATGGTAGGGCTGGGTATTGTTAGGAACCTCACGATTCGATTCGATTTCGATTATTGCTGTTGCGATTCGATTCGATATTGATTTAAAGTTGTGAAGACACAAATGATTTAAGATAATGTTGACATTTTTAAAATATTTATTTTCATACAAACTTC
>CAEFZY010023086.1:0-71059 GCA_903066815.1 Brachyrhaphis roseni
TATCTATCTATCTATCTATCTATCTATCTATCTATCTATCTATCTATCTATCTATCTATCTATCTATCTATCTATCTGTATTTACTGAAAGGAGCTGGGTTAGTTTTGCATACTCCAGATTTTATTTGTAAAAAAAAAATGTTCTGAATCATCTATAATTTTCTATCTCATTCACATTTGTGTACCACTTTGTGTTGGTCTTTCACATAAAATTTCAATGAAATATATTTATGTTTGTTGTTGCAATGTTACAAAATATGGAAAAATCCAAGGGATGTGAATACTTTTGTAAACCACTATCTTTGCGTGTGTCGGTTTCAGATCAGGCATTTCCTTCGTGACAGCACTATTAGTCCATGTTGACGGTAAATTTATTTCACTGTGGAAGATAACGCCGATGACTCAACTAGTTCAGCTTCACAAGACAAAATGTCTTTCATCTTTTAAATCAGTAGAGGACAGGGTTTTACCTGTAGTTCCATGTAGTCTTGAAAGCATTATTTTCTTGTCCTCTACTTTGATGAAAACGCAGATGACCTGATTAGTTCTGATTTGAGTTTCTGGTAATGAAACAAGTCATTTAGGATTTGACCTCATCTTATGTAGAGGATGGGAAGAGGCGGGTTCGTAAAGAACCGTTAAATTAGCTTAACTGCACACCCATGCCATGCCACCTCCTTTTGTTGTTAGTGATAAATGAAGTTTTGAAACAGGTTTTGTAAGAACTCTAACACATCATATTACAAACTTCACTATTCTGTAAGGGAGACCAAATGTCCTTTTAAAATGGTCCTGATTAGTACTTTCTTGGATTTTCTGAAGTTCATCTTTGGCTGCTTCTTACTCTTTTTCAGTCAGAGGACGTATTTTATTTTATGTTAAATCACCTCTGACCCATAAATCATTAATGAAAAGATGAATCAGCAATAATCAGTAACTTTAACCCTCCTGGGGTTTTAGCACGTTGCTCAGGAGGAGCGCAGCAAATGTCACGGTCAGACAGCAGGGAATTTTCCGAAACCACACAGACACACACAAAAAAAAATTGTAAGAGCGCACATGGGGTCAGTACAACCCTGCTGGGTCGCGCACAGAGTTAAACACTTGTGGGGTCTAACTGACTTGTCTCTTAAGTCCGCGGGATGGTTAAGAAACAGAACATATTATTTCATCCCCAAAGACCAATTACTTGAACACAGAGCACACAGAAAATGATCAACTAATGGTTGATCCCCACTCTTATGTCCCATGTCAGGTCTGTGCTGGATTCTTCCACTCCCCCCTTTCTCTTTTTTGAAAGACATCAGGTACATCTACCATAAGGGAACATATTTTACGTACAGAACAGGTTGTGGTAAGGCAGATTTTGATTGAATAAAAATTTCCCCTGAACCTATTCTGTCTGTGATTTGTCTAACGTCTTAACCTCCAATACTACCACGAAGGTTTAACATGCTATGTGTTTTTCTGTTGCAAGTTCCTGGACTATTCAGGAACCACCTATGGTTGCAATTGTTTGTACGTTATGTTGGATTAATGTTTTCTGGATTAAAAAAAAAGATGTTAAGAGGTCTGGTGAACTACTGAAAGAGCACTTTTTTATTAATATTGTCAACTTTTGCCAGAAGATTGTATGTCAGCCTTTTTCTATTCTCCATGTTCTTGTTCTCCTAGTTATTCAGAGCTGGAAAATGTTATAATCAGTGCCAAACTTTTTCAGACTGCATAAATCAGTAAAATAAAATCTGTAAAATAAAATCTATTTATAGGGGAACTTGGTGGGGAAGAGGAGGGTAGTTTAGGTATAGGAAATAAAGGAGAAAGCTAATGGCTGGTTGTTTGTAATGTACCCTCAACCCACCCAAAGGTTAGGGTTAGGATTAGGCTCAACAGAGCCCGGTCACCCAGATAGCAAGTTGGAGTTGAACTCCAGACAATACTGCATACGCAGTGAAAAAGCAAATGCTCCATTAAGAAATGAAAGAGTTCATTTTGATGAGCAAGATTTTTCTTACCTATCAGCAAAGATATTACTGTTGTAAGGACAAAGTATGTTAATGCACATCTAGTGATCTTTTTGGAGGGACTGAGAGTGGCACCAGCAATTCCTGTGGAAACAGCAAAAACATGGGTTGAGAAAGATTAACAATAAAATAATTCGCAATAGGTAAACAGACTGTTGTAACATGAAGGTAGCTAAGGAGAAAATTATTGATGTTAGATCTTCAAGGAAATTTAAGTTAATCCTTCGGTCCTTACAACCCTGATTTAAAGTCCATTACAAAAACCTGTCTTAAGTACTATAGAGAAGGTTAAATGACTCAAAATAAACACAATTACAAACATAGATTAAACGCATTCTGCTTTCTCATGTTGAAAGCAGTACAATATGTGAATGGGGCAATTCAGCCTTCATGAATTGGAGATAATATTGACAAAGCTAACAGGAGAGATCAAAATGGATGTACAGCAGATTAAAAAGGCGTTTTTATGTATATGTACATATATATTCCCCCCAAAAACTTGCCAAGCCCAGTGGTTGGGGCACCAGAGAGGTCCATCAGCGGGTCACTGTGTTTTATTGTATTAAAAACTGTTATGTTTACAGGAAATATAAAAATATTACTGTGTAACTACGTTACTGGAAGCCATTGTTGATGATGCTTAAACATAACTATAGTCTTAAAAGCAATGAACCAAAAAAATACAATTAAAAATAAATATAAAGTTTTTTGCACATCTTTTAAGTCCCAATTAAGTCATCAGCCACTGGATCTTAAATTATATTGGTCATATTTGGCACGCAAAGTACAAATGAACAAAGCAGCTGCTTAGGGCCCCCAGATCTAATAATTTTAACTGATCTAGAATTTCCACATTTGTTTACCAAAGTTGAGAATGTCAACGTTGGTAAATTTGATTTAATGGTTTCAGGATAGACAAATTAAAATAAATTAAAAATTGTGTAACATTTAAATTTAAGATTTTAAGGAGCTGGCAAGTTTACATTGTCAAAGTGTAAAGAACAATCTTCATAGTTAGACTGTTTTATTACCATAACTACAATCTCATGCTGAGTTTTATCTTTGAGTTTGAGCTCAAAAAAGTATATTTGTGAAAGCATTGTTATCTCAGCAGACTGTTGTCGGTAATTATGACAATAGCTTATTTTAAATGTCTGCAAGTTTCAACTGAAATATTTTGTATTTTGTTGCATTTTTCCATTTTAATAAAATCTTATGTACTTCTTTACAGAAAAAATACAGTAAATTCTGCTTAACAATAGCAAGGTGGACACAAAACGGTAAGAAAAAATAAATGCTGCAAGAATAATTCAGAAGCCTTTGCTGTATTTTGGAGTCAACTTAGTCAATTATTACATTCTATTTTGGAAACTTGGCCTTTAAAACTTGTGTGACAACTGACAGCATTAGAGATCTCTCTTGTAACTTACCGAGTATCACATTTGTCATCAGCAGAGGGACAGTAACAAACTGCATCAGCCGGAAAAGAAATTCTCCGGGAATGCGAAGCCAAGCTCTCTCGTACAATGTAAGAGTTGTAAAGGTCTTCAAAACCAAGCCAATAGCAACACCTTCAAAAGAGCAAAAGATGTTTTGGTGTATATACATACACAGTTGAGGTCAAAATTACTAGCCCCCTGATGAAATTTTCATCCTTTTTTTCAAACATTTCTCAAGCGCTTTTAAACAGATCAATGATTTTTCAACACAGCAGTTCCAAACATCCTACTCTTTCTTTTGGATGCTTACATAGAATTACTTTTCACATAGAATTACTTTTCACCAAATTCTTTCACAAAACCAAAATCTAGCAAAGTTCTTAGCTCCTCTGATGCCAGTAGTCAATGACATATCCTTTTTGCTGGATAACAACATGCAGTTATTTTTTCACTATAGTTTGTAATAAGTCTTTGGCAAATATTTCATACTACTGTAGATTTGATGGTCTTCTCACAAAGACCTTGGTCTCCAGTGTACCCCACAGATTTTCAATGGAATTCAAGTCTGAGCTTTGTACGGGCCTGTAAATAATATTCAAACGGATAGATAGTAAAATGTATTGGAAAATGTTAATAGCCAAACAGTATGTTTAATCAGTTAAAGCAAGGGCAGCTACATGGATTATTTTCCATTTACTTTACATAGTAGATGCTTGATAAATGTTTCATTTCAATTATCTATGCATTTCACTAAATATTTGTAATCAGTAAATGATCATCGTCAAATATCAACTGAAGTAATCATATATTTTCATAATGTATTCCTGTCATGAAATTTGTGCACCTTAAAAGACTCTTCATAAATTGGGTAAAATATTATTCAGTCGAGTCTTAAACAAAGATAATAAAATATTTAAGGCGCCTGGCAGGATTTTTACACGGTTGCTATATGTGCATTTTGTATACGTTTTTAGCCAACTTTCCCTCTTTATGAATAACACAAATAACTGGTTTTAAATGTGCGTGTCCATTTTTTCTTATCAGCTTACGCTGAAGTGACACAAATTGACTTAAACGAAGGCACACAATTTATCGTAATGTGATCATAGTCTGTCTAGTACACAAGTCTTACTTTCTGAACTGAATTTGTGATTTAAATGACCTTCCTGAAACTATAATCTACTCGGATGGAACGACATTCTTCGAAGTACAAAAACAGCCAGGCACACGGCTGCTAGATTTAAAATAAGTAAATAAACATCACTCTGTTGCCTTGACAACAAAATATGGAGTTTAGCTTCAGCCAACAAACGGTTCTCCCAACGTTGGTTTCTGTTGAAGCGGTACGCTAGTCGTGTCAAGCTTGAACTCTTCAGCTAAAAAAAAAGTCTATAAATACTTTATTTTACTTACAAGGTGTAATAAGCAGCAAACACGAAAATAAGAAATATGTATACATTTTTAAGTAAAACATGTTGTCATAGCAGAACACTGTTGTCAACAGCACATAGGCTCAAGATATGTGTTGCCTTTTTTTTTAATGTTGCATAGAATAAACACATACTTACCCACAACAACAGCTGTTAGAGTCACAAATGTCAAAACATTCCGTGTGTTAAAACAACTCCGAATGCACCTCCTGCTCCAGTCTCTGGTAGACATTTCTTCAGCGGTCCAACAGATTTCATTGACATTAGCAAGTTAGCATCCACCGCTAGTCTACGACTGGTTTACCCTCGCAAATTACATAAAGCAAATTAGTCAAAGGCCACTAAAGAAGACGTTTGAAAAGCAGAAACGGGACAAATACAAACTTACTGCGGTGAATGAAGTTCAGTGGAGCACTAAGCAGTTGACTAACAGCTTTTAGTTATTCCCTATTCAGTTTTAAAAAAAAGAGCCTCGATCATTCTAAATGATGCACCTTTTTTAAACCTAAACACTTAACAGAAAACTAAAGTAGCAAGTCAACAGCGCGAAGGTCTTTGAGTCTCTTCATTCTTCAAGATGAAGCCAACTTTATGAGAGTTGGCTTGAGACAGTTGGCTTTCTGTCTCAAGGTCTTATCCAGTTAAAACCTTTTAGTTTTTCCAATTCTTTTGGGATCTTTGTTCATCTAATTTTGCATGTATTCTAATCTGATAACCAGTTTTCCAAAATTGTTTTGGTCTACTCGTTTGTGTACTAATTTATTTGACTGCACTTAGTTTTATTTTTTTCAGCTTGTCTGTGTTTGATTTTGTGGTTCATATCCTCAAACGTCTTGGAAATTTTGAATGCAGTATCAGAATAATAAAAAAGAATTTTTAATACAGAACTGTTTGTCAGTGAAACACATGTGATTATATGCACTTATACCATTATATGAGTATATGCACTTAATAGTTGATGTTCCTTTTTGCATGAATTACTGCACTGGAGCAGCATGGCATGGGGGGGCGATTGGCCTTTGGTTTTGTTGAGTTGCCAAGGAAGATCAGATTGCTTTGTCCTTCAGTTCATCTGCATTGTTGGGTCTGGTGTGTTGCAGTAACTCAGGTGAGGTTAACTCGCCTGAATTAATCTCTGCTCTGTCATTTAAGCAGATACGGACAGCGTATCTGCTTAAAGCGGACGGGAATCCGAGGAGTTCTTAAAATTTTCTGGTAGATTCCTGCCTTGAGTTTGGTCTTGATAAAAACACAGTACACCAACACCAGCAAATAACATGGCTCACCAGATTATCCTAGACTGTGGAAAGCTCACACTTGACCTCAAGCAAGTTTAGTCCATTGATCCTCTTTACTTTTCTGCAGACCTTTGTACCTTCATTCACAAAAAATGAAATGCCACACTTTTAACACAGGTAAAATGCTTCTGGTCATGAGTGGCTTAAAAGGGCAATAATATGTATTTTCCAAGCACATTGCACTATAAAATTGTTCAAAAGAAGTATCAAAACATGCTTGGAGTTTTGCCTTGATTCTTTTATGCATGTTTGAGAAATCCTTCAACTGCCATGGCAACTATTCGGCTGCGAAAAACGCCTGGGAGGATCTAGCACCGCCTTGGAAACTCAGCTCCTCCTCTAGTAAAAACGTTGCTACAGGGTTAATAGAAGAGAGATGTGGTGATGACTTCCTGAAGGCGGAGTTTCAGAAAGAGCAGGAGTTTTTAAAGTGACAGAGGCCCCTTTTCAAGGCTTTGATTTAGCTGAAGTTAACATAGTTACTTGATAAAATGGCACTATGGGCTTGGAAAACATAATAATAATGCCCCTTTAATGCCTTGAAGTTGGACTGTCTTTTTTAAGAAGCTCCTGTTCTTTCCGACACTCCGCCTTCAGCTTGTCATCAAAACAATGTTAATTTAGGCTGAGCGCCCCAATGAACATTGGATTTTAATTTTCTTCACAATCCTCCAAAGTGGTGGTTCTCCCTGATGGCTTTATTCTTTTTTCCATTACAGTTTGTTAGTTTCCCATTGACATGATTGGATATAGCAGTCTGGAAAGAGTTTCTTTACCAATCACTTTTTGTGGCTAACCCTGCTTGAGGGAGTCACTGAGAGCCTGGTAAATCAGTCTTGTCTTTTCCATGATTGTCTAAGCCATTAAATAGTCATAACATGAAAATTCAATATTAATATCCATCCATCCGTCCATTATCTAACACGTTTATTCTTGTGCCCGTCTCCAGTGGTTAACGGACGAGAGGCGGGGTACACACTGGACAGGTTGCCTGTCCATCACAGAGCTCAGTTTTAAAACACATTTCATATTGGTCCTTTGTGAAATTCTGGCTTTCAGAGAAACTGGATTTTGGGTTGCATTCGCTGTAAGGCATCTAAGTTAAAAGAAATTCCCTAGAATTATCACTCTGAGGGAATATATGCTTCACTTTCAGATTTAAATTAATTAAATGACCTACTGTTACAGTTTTATTAAAGTTGTTAAAATGCACCTGTAATCCTTCCTAAGCATGTTCATGTTATAGAGTTCAGTCTCAGAAAGCTAAGAATAGCTACTGATGAAAAATTCTGCCTTTTCGACTAATTATTTCACTCCTTATACAATGATTGGACTAATAGTGATAGTAATAATATCAGTCGAAAACATTTTCATGTCTACATTTTGTTTTGATGTTGACTTTTGTTTCACTTATATTTTAAGTATGATCGTGCTGTATGTATATTTAAAATACAAGTAAGTTAAAAGGAAAAAAAATTGTATATTAGTATCTCCACAAGGGTTAGTTGTAAAAAAAAAATACATCAGATTGCCACAATGCATACCCAGACTACACTTTCTGTCTTACAGGGAATATAAAAAACTGGCCAGTTTGTTGAATCCTGCCCTTTACTTAAAGCATATTGCAGGACACCTCCTTGAGCTATCTGCAAGTGTAGAATCCACTTCAGAAGGACCAAATATCCTCATTTAGGGTGATGTGAAAACATAAAAACTGCGACAGGATTACCAATTGAGCTCCAAGATTTGTTCTGGCTGGAGCAGAGAAGTTGTCTAAGGTGCAGAGGCAGCCACCGTTGTCCTCTAACTGCTCCTGCTGCTGCTAAGGGCTAACAACTCCTGCATTGATCCAAGGAGATACTCAGGCCTCTAACCTGCTGAGTGCTCAGTTCCAGTGAACAATGGAGTTCAGAGCGTGTCAATACACCATCCTATTGAGTGCTCTCCGTTTAGCAGCAAGATTGATGAGGTTAAGGCTCCCAGCTGGGGAGTCAAATGGTGTCAAAACCAAGGTGTTGCTTTGGATAAACAGGCCCTCTCTCTACCACCACCACCACCACCACCTCGCTGAGAGCGGCTGGCACGAGGAATCAAATTTAAATGCACACTGGGTTCATGTCAAGGTATGCAAACTGTGTTGGGTGTTGTTTGGACTCTTCAAAATGCAGATGAGAATATGAGGCTGGGATAAATGATGCTTTGCAGACAGGAATGCACTGCAAATCCCCCAAGACACTAAATGATGTACAAGTGGATTTATTACAGTAGGTCCCTATAAATCTAAGGTTGGCCTGAACTCCAGGGAGAGGTTAATGGATTACAAAGGGATGTGGTATCGAACCTTAGAGAAGTTTATACACCTCATCAATATGTGAAATGCTATTGATCATCCAGATTTTGATCAATTAAATTCATAAACTTGACAATGCATGGCAATACCTTTCATGAGAAAAAGGAAAGTTTCATTTTGACCTGGCCACAGAAAATTGGTTTATAGTAAAAGTTACAAAGTCACGAGTCCAAATAGAGAGATTTTCTCCCATACATGATGCTGGTCTTGATCCATAAAAAATTGTTTGTGTGCGTGCTGTTTCCATTGCCTAATTATAAAGAAAAAATTGATGGTGGTGCAGCCCTCGTTATACAAAGTATCCTCAAAGAGTTACTATAAACACTGATGTATGTGGCCAGGAAGAATCTCCTTAAGCGGCCTGTGTTACAACGGTGTAAGGAAGCATCTTACTGACGACACTTTGATTTTCATTTTACGGAGCTTATTTGTACAATCATCTCAAACGGCATTTGACATCTTTTTGTTTCATCCGAAATCTAAAGTTGTTTTGTTAACAATCAAATTTGACTGATTTGGACCAAATATGATTTGGTTTTACTTTAAATAAATGAAATCATAACTGCAAATTCAATTTAAACAACATTTTTGAACGTGGTATTTGCATGACAGGAAGCAGGAGGCATGTACTGTTGATCAATCTACAGGAATAAACAAAAGTTCAAACATTTGATCTCACAGTGCTTCACTTAGTCACTTCTGCCAAGAAAGCTGAGAAAATGGTGGAAGTCCCTGCTTGTCATGGTTTCAGACCACTCAGCAGAGGATGATTCAAGGTTTTACAGTCAACACACATACAGTATCTCAGGCTGGTGTTCTCATCTGTAGCAGAAGTTGCATTCTTTTTTGTAAAAGACATACAATACAGCACCCTGCAAATGTATAAACAGCCCTAGAACTTTTCCACACTTCATTGTTGCAAAAATAGTGCAACATTTATCAGTTTTTTTCCAAATCAAAAGCTGAAAGGCATGACATACATTATATAATTAGTCATTCTTACTAATAACCCAAATACAAATTCAGTCCACCTTGCAAAGGTGGGTGTAGTCTGTCAAAAAGGACCAATTTTTTTTGACGCAGATGAAACCATAATAGAACTTTTTGGCCTACATGCAGAACAATGTGTGAAGGAAAACCATTCATGGAAATCACCTTGAAAAAAAAAACAACTAAAAACCCCTCCTCACAGTAAAACATGGTGGTGGCAGGATCATACTGTGGGGATGTTTTTCTGCAGCAGGTTAATCAGAGCTGAAAATGAATACTGGAAGAAAATGACTGTGGCTCTATCACCCACATCCTAAACTTTGTGTTTGTGGTTGTAATGTGACAAAAAACAGTTTTAGGGTGTGAATACTTATTCAAAGCTTCGTATAAATATAATAAAAACTATGACATTATCAAAACCATATTACAGATTTTAAAAGAATGTCAATTCATTTCAAATATTCTGCATTTTCAGTTTAAAAACTAGTCGCACAATTTCTAGGCCTGCCCTAGTAAAAGGAATAACATTCACTGTACATTGTTTCAGTTTTAAAATAACTAAGTCACTCTTCTTGTGGTGAACCAGATTTATTATAGTTGTTGACGACTTTTATACAATGTTTAGGACTTCTCCTCAAAAAATGAAATGCATAAACAGAACACAGTAAACCTATTTGATGCTTAATTAACCCAACAAAGTAATCTGTGCCATTTTCTTTAAATGTAGGAAAGCCGTGTGATGGAGACAAAAAGGCTGGCATCCCTTCTTCTCAGTCATGGACTCTTCTTGTTAGCTTGAGACACAGTGAGTAATTCAATAAGTCAAGTGTTCATTTATTACTTTCCTTTTCAATCACGGGGCATTTTTTTAACTTCCCCATCCACCTCCACACCGAGAGAGAGATAGAGAGAGCGAGAGAAAAAAGAAAGTAATACCAGTTCTGCAACTTCCATCTGTGGCAGCGCTTTTGTCTTACTGCAGCTTAATTACAAAATATTGTTGCCGTTTTCTGTAAAGATTACTCACTGTGGGAGGCCCTACCTAATTTGGACCGGAGGGTTTGTCACAGAAAATGATACGATGCAACTGGGCTTCCAGTATTAGATTTCCGCTTTTAGCCTCCTTGACATTTCAAGCTGCATGAACTAATACATCTGTTATTTGTTGATCATTTGATTATTAACATACTTCACAAACCAAATCAGCTGCCCTGCTGGAGACGCAGATATAGCTCTGCAGACTGTCTGGGTTTTTTCCTCGCGCACAAACAAACGCTCTCGCGCAAAGATGCAGGATTCTGCCCTCAGTCAAAAAGGAAAGCAAGAGAAGGAAAGAGAGAGAGAGAAAGAGAGAGAAAGCGAGGAGAAAAAACATTTATCTTCTCTCTCCCCTACCCTCCTTCTCTGAGCATATGAGCACTCTGACACCGGCATGGAACAAAGCCCGTCATCACATTCTAATCTCAAATTTCAGGGCTTTTATTTCACCCAAATGCCACCCTGCTGGCCTTGTGAATTATTGACAGACTGACACCAATGCAAAAGGACACATAAAAGAGGCTAAAAGCATCGGCCCTGGAAGAGCTTGTCCTCTCTTGTTGCCATCAGCAAGGAGAGCGACTCGAAAAATGCTTCGCAGGAAACTCACCGTAACTTTGAGACCGATGCAACATCTGCTCTCTGACTAGTGGATGTGCAGCTTTGGTCTGAATCTGTACGGGCATGGTGACGCTGAGGCAGAGCTGCTAATTAGCTGATCAAATCATTGAAATTAAAATTAAGAAGTCACATAAGCTTAGTATTAAACAGGCGTTTTAAGAGTTGTTGTGATTTTACTATCACTTCTATTATTTCTCTTCTCGGAGAGACGTCACTACGCGAGGATCAGCGTGATCAAAAGTAAACTGCGGGAAGCCTTTCAGTCACCAGCCACACTAATATCTGTCAGCTGTGGATTCTCTCAACACCCACGCCTACTCCCTATTCTGATCAACATTAAAGGGGAAGTGGAAACGGAAGGGGAAGGTGGATAGAAATCACATGGTGTCGGCGGGTAGGTTCGTAGAGAAACAAGCCAAGATGACAAGTGAGCGGTTTTTTTTGTGCTTTCTGCTCTTTGGCTAATCAACCTCGCTCTCGTTGCTGGCCCCCTCGGGCCGCCTCAGTTTGTCCACCTGTTCGTTAATCTGTCCGTCTCCGCCTCTTCGATCCTCCGTCTGCATGCTCAGAGCTTCCTCCTCTTCCTCCTGTTCTACGTGGCTGACATCATCCTCTTCGTCTTCGTCCTTCTTCTCCTCCTCACCCTGCACCTCCATGCGCACCTGGTCTAGCGGTGGAGTCGTGTGGGCGTCGCCGTTCATACTGTGGGCTCCATCTGGGCCCCCCAGCGCTTCCTGGGGACTCTGGTGTCCATCTTTGACTGGGGAGGAGTTGGCGGACTCGTTGCTGACGGGGGAGATGTCGCTGCTGCTGTTGGTGTGGTTAACGGACGGCGAGCCGACTGCTGACGGTGACTTCAGGGGAATCTGCCACGAGGGGATCTTTGGAATGGCAGGAGTGGAAGGAAACTGTCTCCTGTGGGGTTAAAAACAGGAACAGAGTTAGCCTTAAAGACACCTTCATCAAAAAAACTCGGTTTTTATATTAGATTAGCAACCAAAGGTGGGCAACGGCAACCACAAAACCCTTACACCTTCTAAACACAATTACTACCCCTTGAATTTTGCCACATTTTTCCAAGTTGCAACCGCAAATTTCAATGCCTCTTATTGGGATTTTATATGACAGATCAACTCTCTTAAGTGGATAGAAAACAACATATGGGTTTCAAAAATATTCAAAGAGAGGCATGCATTTGCATTCTTCACTCTCCTTTACTCTGATGTCTCAACATAAAAACTTATAGCACCATTTAGAGCAGTCATTGAAGAAGCAGAGAAAGGGTCCATGGAAGGTGGGAAAATCTGCTGACAGGAGAAGTGTTAGTCATGCATTCTACAAATCTGGCCATCACAAGAGTGGCAAGCAGAAAATCTTCAAGTGTTTTTAAAATATAAAGTGAATATAAAATAAAAACTGCTAAAAGGTTAATTTTAGCAGTTTTTCTGTGTATTGTCATGCAAATCTACATAGACGTCCCACAACCAATTGAAAGTTGCAGAATATGGATTAATTCAAGGGGATGAATACTTTTGCAAGGAACTTTACATTTTAACACGGAAATCTTAAGTACTTTTCATAATTATGATGGAGTATTTTCCCACTGTAATAGCCAGATGTTCGCCACACCTGGTAAAGTTTATTTGTCTCTAATTACACAGAATGCAGTTTTTAAGATCAAAAAGACGCTGCAGTTTGGAGACTATTTGGATCGGCAGAACAGAAAGGTAACAAGTTTTGGAGACAGATGGCGAGTCTTTATTTTATGATTCAAGTCTTTGCAAAGGAAATTACAGCAAGAGTTTGGATGAAGTCAGGAAAGCAAATGACAAAAGGATTATTACTGATTAAAATTTAGGAGAGGAGGGAAACAAAACATGCTCAACCAGACAGTTCTGAAGCAATTTATGTCCTTGCTGGTTTTTCTGATGTACACTCTAACTTCAAGGCCTCATTACAGATGGGGATACATAACCATGCATGCTAATCGACCCAACTGAGCTGGACTATGTCTGATTAAGAGCAAAAATGCAGGAAGGCTAAAGAGAATACAGAACCTCTTTTTTATCACAATGGTAAGATCACAATAAAGTCAATTAAAAGTGGGTTGTTGCTTTTTTTTACTAAAAGAAGCTAAACTTAACTATTAATTGTTCAAGGTTGATGTTGGTAATTTTCTTTCCTGCATTAGACACTTTAACACTGAGATCAGTCAACTGAATGCTGCAGTAAACAATGTGATCAACTGAGAGTCGTTGCGTTCCTAAGGTTTATGTATTTGAGGAAAACGTTCAGAACATTATCAGAAATGCATCACTGCAGAGTGGCATTTGCCTGATGGTGCTTCTGTTCTTGGAATTTCTTTCTGAAATTTAAACTCAGTCCTGCAGCGAAAACACATATGTTGACTTTAAAACCTGTTCCAGACACACACCACTTTTTTGCTGATTTGGAGGCAACTTGGCGTTAAGTATGTACAGTAAATGGCAAGGTTGGCCTGAATTCGATCACTTACGTTTATTTTTTTATTCAGTCTTCTGATCTCATAGTAAAATACATTTTTCAAGGATTTTCTTTAAAATGTCTTTTTTAATCTCTGTTCTAGATGCTATCTTGTAGGCCTTTTTCACAATCAACACACATCTGCCTTACTAGAATGAATTTATGGTGAGCTTCCTTGTGTTATCTATTTTGAGGAGTAGCTAATAGAAATGTGAGAAGTTAAGAAAAGGGATTTATTTACACAGAAAAAAAAGAAAATATCCAGTGAGTGGCAGGTGTGTGGATAAAAATGCCTTGTTGCTGTCGGAGCAAAGGAGAAATGGCAGACTGTTTGGAGATAACAGAAGGCATCAGTAGCTCAAATATTTGTCATCACCAACGTATGAGCCTTACCGTCTTACCAGCCTTACCCAGGCTGACAAATAAGAACATACCTACAAGGGGTATCAGACAAAAAAATGAGTGTTGGATTATATCGACCTGCAATAAAATCTATGATAAGCACAGTGATATAAGCACTCCGCTCAAGAATTTCGCACCAGCGTTTCTATCCAGTAGCCCACTAGTATCCCACAAACAGACCCACTGGTTTATAATAAACATGTAAGTTGTTCTCATAACTATTACTGTGACCATAGTTCTCTATTTGAGTAATATCACTTGATCAAGCCTTTTATAACACTCCACATTACAAAATAAGTAAAAAAAAAAAAAAAGGCGTGCTGTGGTGGCGTAGGGGATAGCGCGACCCACATTTGGAGGCCTTGAGTCCTCAACGTGGCCGTCGCAGGTTCGACTCCTGGACCTGACGATATTTGCCGCATGTCTTCCCCCCTCTCCTTAACCCTTTCCTATCAGCCTACTGTCAAATAAGGGATCCTAGAGCCCACAAAAAGCCCTCTGGTGGGAAAAAAAAAAAAAAAAAAGTACGTATGATTCGTGTTGATCTCGTATCAGGTCAATATCCTTTGCGTTTTAAATTCTTAGAAAAATGCAGTGATGTTTTTATAAAGAAATCACAAACTACAATGTTACACTTGATCAAGCGCATGGTCATTGGCACACAGTTCAAATGGACTGCATTACAGAAATCAAAAAGGCCACAAGCAATGTGTCCTTACCCTTCCAACACAAAAATACACACACACACCTGAAGGGTGTTTCATGTGACAGCGGTCTGGATAACTTTGTTACCTGCTGAGCAGTAAGCCCTTCAAAGAGGCAATCTCAGCCTTTAGCTCTCCAACTGTTTGGTTGTCCAGGATGCGGTTGGTTGAGGATGATGTCTGTAGGAGAAGCCCCAAAGAGACACACACAACTGTCAGAAACACACACACATGTACTGGTCAGGTCACATGTACAGTCACGGCACAAAGTCCCAACACTACAGGCCCCTTTAACAGTTCAACCACATGAAATATTTAAACCTTGTTTAGTGAAAGGACGGGGTAAGTAAACAAATATGGCAAATGCAAATGCTAAAAGCCACACGTTTTCCTGTAGTCAAGCCATGAGTCGCCATAACAACTTAGCAACAGCCTGTTGGTGGAGGTGACAGGCAGGAGGGCAAACATATCCACTTCACCCACCTTACTTAAGTCAGGAAGTCCTGTAAGAGCGAATCGCCTGTTTTTACATAATTTTCCATATTGCGCAGAAAAGATTAGGTCAGTGTGCAGTGTTTTGGATAATGACAATCGGGGGAACAATGGGCACATTCATGAAGACAGGCCAAAGCACAACAGTGTGTTTTGTTCTTTTTCTCTTTTATCAAAGGGTTGAGTTGTCACGCACAGACAAATACATTGGTGTAGCTTGAAATGCTACAGGGTATTATGGAAAGGTATTTGAATGGCAAATTACTGTTGAAAATCTGATGCTGAATTTTCGTTTTTTTGCGAAGGAAAGACTTGTAGCTTATTACAAAAAGAAGCAACAAAATGAAAGTTTTTACAAAAGCCTGAGGAGAAAAGTAAGTGATTTTTAAAAAAAACTAATTTACAACGAGCAACTCTAAAACATGCCAGATTATTGACTGATAATTATGGCAGATACAGGATAAAAAAAGGTGAGACCTGTTTTTGAGGAGTCTTATACAGTCTGTCACGAGACTGCTTGATCTGAAAATGTTGCAGAGTTTCTTAGAATATCAAAAGTATTCATTCACTCTAAAAGGAATTGGGGGTTTAGAGTTCAATGAATAGTCAAAATCAATGTTTCTAATGTTAACTTAAGACTTAACTTTGAGGAACACAAAAGGAAAAACCTGGATGCTCTTAAGTGCATCACACGGACACTTTTGTGGTTTAAGGGTGCTGTATCCATCTCCCTTTGCAGTAAAAGAAAAATGTCTTGAAAAGGAGCCATCATAAGCGAGCTACAATGACCTTAAATGATATATTTTCAAACATGACAAACATGAAGAAGATCTGCGCATACATGCCATTGTCAGCCAGAAGACCAAAGAGCAAGTGACAAAAACATTCTCCCCACACCTGGAAAAGGCAAAGTTAATTAGAAAGTTCAATAAAACCTCGACTCTGAAGGTGTTGCAACCACTGAGAGCCCTTGAGAATCAGGGGTTTTGCTCTATGGAGCACTTCGGATATAGCATCCCATATTTCATTGAAACAGCAATCCCCACACATGACAACAACACCACAAAAGCAAATTGAAGGCAAAATGTAGATAGGATAGCTCTAACATAATGCATGGACAGCTACTGCCACAGAATCTTATGTGATCATAACTGTGGATTTCCTACTGTGCGGCATATGGCTTGTAGATTGTGCCAATAGAGAACAGTGGTCATAATGCATTAGTCATAGATTTATAATCAATCTTGCAAAAGTATTACGCATTTGAACTTTTGCTGGTAATGCTAACTGTGCTAATCATGCTAATCGCTGAAATAAGATAAGGAGTTTAAAATATACTTTCTGCATTTCATTTGCTTTGAAATAATAATAAAATATGCATAACTGCAAAGCTGTGTAACAATGACTGCTCTTTGTCTCACACAGTGTGACGTCACCCATGGTTCTAATATAAATAATTACTGATCAAGCATAATATAAAAGACCGGTATCATTTTTAGACACCTTTTAGCCACAACCTTGAGGATTTTACTGTATTTGTAGATTTTCTGTGATGCATGGAAGCTCATCTCTGTGTCTTTGCTCTCATTTCAAATATCATAATTTTTTTTACAGCAAACATTTTATTTGTTTAATGTTTATTGTATTTAAAAATGAACACATTTATGTCTTTTGTTAAAGAAAAAAACAAATAAGCTAAAATCCTTATCAGCAAGTCAAAGTTTCAAAATCTGATTGATGCATCTCTATGTCGTACATATTTCCCAAAAGCGTTCTCAGCAGTCAAACAATTATTCCAATACAACTATTCAAAAACAGACGCTCTTTCATTTAACTGATTGCAGTGAGATGGTTTTATCAGGCAAAACATTTGTGAAACCATGAAATGCATAAGTGCTTTTCGTTGGCACTTTAAGAAAAAGGACAAACACATACAGGAACCAGTCGACAGGCCAACGAGACCAGAAGGGATTAGAAAGAGTAGACGAGGGAAAAAGTGGGATAAAAGAAAAGTAAAAGCTGTAATTAAGACTCTCCTGACTCACCAGAGGAAGCTTGTTAGGAAGCGTGGACCCCCTATCGAGGGGAGAGGGATAACTTGGACTCTTTCGCTTGTAATTAAATCTAAAAGAAATTAATTGAATCACATCTGAAAGGGATCAGACTCATTTACGGCGGAGGGAGGAAGGCAGAGGAGGAGAAGTAAAGACGAACGATAGGAGTTTTTCTTTTTTTTTTTTAGGGGGGGGACTCTTATCACCTCCTAAACCTTTCCGATAAGGAGCCGTGTTTCTAGAGGTGGTGCATTGGAGGCCTGCTAAAGACACTCTTATTACAGCCGTCACCTCATTAGAACCATCTTAATCCCTCGCCTCCCCACGGCACCCGTATAATAAGGCTCAATTCTGCTTCTCCCTCATTTTTTTCTTCAAAAAAAAAAAAAAATTAATAGCTTTAAAAGGCAGAGGAAAAGAAAAGTGGCCAAGGCACAGAATCACTTTAGGGTTTCTAAAAAGAAATAAAATATGACCATTCCTATATGTTTATGCCACCCAGCATAGGAAAAGAAGGCTTTCAAGTAGACATATTAACCACCATCTACATTTATAATGTGCATTATCTACAGAGCAGCACCATATAATATCTCACATCAAGGCTTGTCACACAACACTAACTCTGACATATGTCTTATTAAGTCTGAAGAAACCTAATTAAATGTTGGGCCAAGACTGGATTTCAGCTCAGAGATACATTATGTCAGCATGGATACACACACATTGTGTTAGGATCATGTGCTAAGTGCACTAGGTGCTTGGCTAAAGGCTGAGAGTTGGGGTATCGGTGACTGCAGAAAATTGACGAACGTTGACTTTAAAAGGCCCACCTCAAGTGTCGACAAGTATCCACTTTAGTGTGAAATTTGTGATGTTTAAAGAACTGCGGATCAAAACGTTTCGACCCCTGCAGTTACTAGGCAGATTGTAAAGCACCTGTTATGAGAGGCTTCTGAGGATATTCATTGCTAGAATTTGTTTACTCATAATTACTTATAATTTTACTGAACATGTAAATTCATTATTGTGCATTTATATGTCATAACTGAGCAATTTATTTTTCCTGGGGTTTTTCTTTAATACATTTATTTGATGAACTTTTTTTCCCCCTATATATTAGGTTTCAACTTGTGAAACTTGAATGTTGCATTTTTTCCACTGTCACCAAGTTTGTTCAAAATTCAGGATTGCTATTAAGTCACTGTTGTGATGCCTTTTTTTCATCAACTGGGATTAAATGATCAACTGGATCTACTGCGATGGATTATCATTTCGAATGAATTAATGAATGTAACTGAATTAAAATCTGACCATATGATTGGGTTGATTTGAACTGAATTTGGACAAAATAGGATTCCATGTAATCAGATAAATTGGACCGTTTGTCTTATAAAATGGTTTGATTGCTTTGTCGTGAATTGTTATGCTGAAATGTTACACTTCCTTATTCCTGATTAAATGTAATAAATTTACACTAAATTTGTTTCGTTTTCTAACTTCTGGCTAAAACAGATACAAACTATGAACTCATTCATTTCAAACAGCAAAGAAACTATTAAAAAAACCCAAACTAATTTAAGGTCTGTTTTTTCTCTCCTTTCCTGGGACTTTTGCAAAAAGTTACAGCTACAGGGTGGCGAACATAAACTCTTATGCACCTTATAAAAAGCATCATGCATGAACAAATAATTGCAAAACAAATGAGCCAACCTCCCACCCCTCCAAAAACAAAGAAAACCCACATACTATCAGAGAGCTGCAGCCTATTAAATCATCAACCACCAACATGCGGCCAGGCTGTGTGTTTTTACTGAGTAAAAACTGTTCACAGCAAGACTCCCCCCGTACTGGTTTAAAAGCCTTGTAACTAATATGTCTCGGGTGGGTGCCTGGGTGTGATAGGGGTCGGCCTCTTTCTGCTGGTTAACTAAGTGCTTCGGGGGGAGAAAAAAAAAAAGAGAAAAAGAAGAAAAATATATTTTATGGGCATGGAGAGAAGAAAATAGCAGCAACTCCAGCAGCATCCAAGGATGGCAGCACATCTGGCTAAATGAAGATAAATGCCTTTGGACTATTAGCAGCAAGATAAGATCTTTAACAAGCCTTGTTTAAGAGAGTCTGAAGGCAAATTAATTCACAGTTGTTCCGCTGGCAGACAGTATGTTTTGTGAAACACATGTATATTTATGATGGAATTAGTTTCATATGGAGTTCCCTAGAGGAGAGTTTTTGAGTAGAAACACTGGTACAGTGCAATTGATTTCGCTCTATTTATGCTCTTTCCCACTGGCACTTCATCTTGTGTAAGCAAGGAGGCGTTTTCTAATCTTCTGTGTAGTATCCACTAATAAAGAGAACGATCAGTGAGTTGAGACAGCAGGGCAAACACAGTTAGCACGCAGATTTGTAATGATAATGGGGTAGAAATGGACTTGGCTGTGTAACATCAGAGATGGATCTTCCTAAGGCAAATCTATCTGCAACACTTGTGTGGTGTGCAGAGATGGGGAGATTTGTTCTAGTGCCTGGTAAGAGATGTGTAAAAGATCTTGAAATTAATTCATCTTTCGCAGGAGTAATATGTCCGGTGACGGACTGGGGACTTGTTCCCAGGGTGTTGTCCCATTCCCAATGATTGCTGGAGGTGGGCACAATTGTAGAAACCCCTGATGCAGCCACTTTGCACAGTTTCCTTTTGCCAGTAGAGATCCAGAGCGATTGAAAGAACATCAAGAAACAATCATGATGTGATAGAAAAACCCTTTTTTCCAGGTATGCTTCCTAACACCTAGTGGTTGTGTCGTTAGTGCATAATAATTGTCATGGAGATTTTGTTTAATTTTTCTATTGTCCTGCTCTGTTAACTATAATGGTGGCAGCATAAATGGGTCATCACTGTGTAGTTCAGTGGCCAGTAGCTGAAAGAAATGGGCCTGGGTGCCACGTAATTTTTAAATACCAATGAACAAAAAAGTGAAGGATTATTACTTACTAACTATGATCAACAAAAAAAAAGTATATAAAAAAAAATTGTTCAGTTAAGTCATCTTTAAAAGGGGTTGCACCAAAAATTGTTTTCTTTTATTAAAGCTACTTCTTAACAGGGGTTTTCCTTTCCCAATGAAATAATATACTCAAAGTTGGATTTTTTAAATGTTTTAGGGTGAGAATATGCTGCTTCAGTACAACATGCATTCAAGCTTTTCACACATATTTACCAGAGGTGACATGTATGTTTTTTAGCAAGTGAGAAAACAGCTCGGTCTGGAAATGTGCTGCATCAGCCTGTGTTCTCCGGGTGAGCGTATGCGCGGACATGAGTCCTTCTGTCTAAACTCACGTCTGTAATGACGTCCCCCGCTTTGGGGACAGTGGACCCACACCGCAAGCGAGCGGTTTCAAGCTATGAGAAATGTTTACTTAGCAGCTGAGGAAACAGAAGTCTCCATGTGTTTTGGGTTAAAGGCACATTTCCGCGTTGAGAGGTATAATTGCTAAGCGTGGCGCACTTTAAGCAGCACAGTGGAGCGAAACCCTGAAAGCCACAAACGGTGAATGATAAGTAGCTCCCCAGCTCCAACATGTGTTTCTCATCAAACATCGCGGACCTGAAAACAATTTCCCAATTTCCCTCATGGCCTGAGACAACAGAGGGCCTCGTGCCGACTCACAAGGAAAATTTAAGATCAACACTATGACTATAAAGCAGGGTTTATGATTTGTTTAATGGGTGTTTTGATGGGAAATATACTTTTTATACACTGCTGCTGTCCAACAAGGCACTCATAGTAAATGAAGTGCACTTTTTAATCCAATCTGTGATTTAGGGATGACAAATGAAAAGGAAAGAGAAACACTGTTATTTTCTGCCGGAGGAAACTCATTGTTTAAATTGGACTTTTGTCTGACTGTGGAACTAGCTTCAACAGTTCAGACCAGGATGGGTCAAATTAGATCATCACCGCGTTCTGCCAGGCAGAGATACTCAGAACTAAGAACGGCGCAAAATGAGCTTTGATGAACGCCGTCCAGGGAAGAGATCCATACTTTTCTTCCTCATTTGTGCCGGAACAGATGCATCCACATATGTTTTCCTGTGATATCCAGATGCTGCAGTTATACACCCACGTGCTTAACAAGCTGTGGAGATAAAACATTGTCAAAGATTGTCTCTTTCAAGGCCATTTTTAGAGACCCGTGGATCATAAAGCGATTTATGAGAGGTGGTAATAAAAATCTAGCAACATTTCATCTCTACACATGTTTTAAAAACAATCACTCAGGTGGATTCACTGAAACACTTAGCATCCTCAGTAGATTTTAGAGAACGGCCTATAAAAATCAAGACAGTATGGTTAAAGATTATGGTTTCATGATGAGATCCACCTTATTTTTTTTGTAGCCTCTGTTCTGATGATATACAATACAATAACCCTGTCTGTTTTGGGTACTTATGACTCAAACAGTATAAAGGATTTTAGCGCAAACAGGCCCTGAGACAGCTTGTCTCTCTCATCATCAATCTTAAGCGTTAAGATTGATGATGAGAGAATCTGCAGTGTTTTGTGTATTGATGAACTGGAGGTTTTGTGAAGTTGTATCATGCTCCTGTTTTTTTTTTTAAAACCAGTTATGAGAGGTTTGATACATACTGAGTCTACTGAGAAGCTAGCTGAGTCTGAAAAAAGTATAATTCAAGACAAAATATAATCCCTGAAGTGCAGAAAACCTACAAATCTGAAAGGTTTCAAACATTCAGTTGTTTTCTGAAGCCCAAATGTATGAAAAATCGAATCTTTTGAGACATGGGCACAAAACTATATACAGTAAAGCTGCAGTAGGTTAATTTTATAAATATATATATTTTTTTTACTTATTTGTTGAAACTGTCACTATGTCACGACAGTATAATATAAAACAGAAAATCTGTGAAAAAAATATCTAACTTCTGCCTTCTCCATCTGCAGACATACAGAGCTTGGTCAGAAACAACCAGGAGGAAGGCCTTAGCGCTGTCAATCATCCTCGTGCACAGGCTGCTCACAAATTATAGGAAAACACACATAAAAGGACAGTCTGAGCACTCTTAGTTTCCCAAAGAGCTTCAATGTAGGAAACATGGATGAGTTTAGTGAAAGTCAACATATGAAAAGGTTGGATTGCTCCAGGCCCACTAAAAACAGGTTCTCTCTTTGAAATGTCCCCAGAATGAGACATTTGGATAAGGAACAGAACAACCCAAAGCTGAAGACTGGAAACACTTTAGTGAGTCAGCATCCAGATGTTACCATCACTAATTTGGTGGCCATTCAGTTACACTCTGATCCCTGAGTTTGATGTTCCATATGTAACACCATTCGCATTCGGCAACATGCTCACTTTTTTTCTTTCCGACAAATTTCTCAATTTTGGAAATGGAAATTAATATTAGAGATATTAGTAACTGGCCTAAAGACATTTTTTATATCAAATTTTATGTGCTTTAACAAACTTTCCGACTGCAAACTCAATGATGCCTTAAATATTTGAGATGCCAAAAAAATACGCCCCACTGTACCTCTGAAGCAGATAGTTCTTGAGAGAGTTCCTGGATCTTCTGCTGCTGCTGGACCAGGAGCTCCTGGATATGGAGCAGGGTTTGCTGTAGCTGGGTGACTGTGGAAAAACAAGAAGAATGAGGGTGAAGACATCGAAAAATAAATTTTATTTTCTTTAGAGAGCTGATGAGGCTTAATTTGTGTCACCGATCAAGGCCGTACTCCGAGAATTGTAATCACAGCTAATACCCTGTAACTTTAGTTGCATCTTTTTGTTCTGAGGCGTCGGGGTAGAATGTGGGAAAGGAGGGCCTTCACATAGGATGGAGGTATTAATCTCTAGTGTCTGAACTTAAATTAAATAACAGTCTCTAACCTTCCATTATCCATCCAGACACTGCCTTCTAATGCATCTTAAATCCTCAAACGATCAACAAAGACAAAAAAAACCAACAAGGCTTTCATTTTGGAGGAGGCTGCCAGACAAAATGTCCCTCCTAATCCTAATAAATATTGTTCTTTTTCCATTGACCTTGAAGATTGAATTAGTTCAAGTGTTGGTGTTGGACGAAGGTGTATGATTTCAAATAACACCGGGCATTTTTTTTGTGTGTGTGTGTGTGTGTGCACCCCCTGCTTCCAGTCACGCATGTATTACCAAACAATGCATTAAGTTTCCCTGAGCTGATTATATTACAGAAAACCAATAAACATTCATATAAATCATGGGCGTGTAAAGTGTTAAATCAAGCCTAATAGGATTAACATCAACAGATATTGTGGTGGTCCACTGCTGAGGTTGTCAGGCCATGGTTAAAAGCCCAAGCTGTAGTCGGCTAGGCTGGATGTAAAGTACCCTCCCCTTTCACACCAACCTCTGACAAAAAGACAGAGCCAAGCTTGAGAGTTGCACTTCTTTTAAAAGAGTAAACCAGGAAAAAAAATATTTGATCTTTCAGAGAGACTGGTATCTTGTAGTGACACCTGTGTTTAAACTGGTGGAGCTGTATCAATAAAGGCGGGGAGTTTAAATATCTTTTCGGGCGTGCAGGAACAGAATACGAGTTTGAGCAGAAAAGTTGGTTTAGATCAGAGACCAAATGTGCAAATAATTAAGAGTTTCTCCCTCACGTCGTGAGCCAGCGTACGACCGACGTTTCTGGAGAAAGCAATAAAAATGAAATAGCGGTTATCCCTGCTTAAAAAGGTGTCACTATGACAGGGTGTGTGCTCTAAACCAAGAGGAGACGTATAAGTATTTGAATTCACCACACCACAGAACGGCTTATCCAGATGTGGGGTTTGTACTGGCAGCCTGTGAAGCGACGTCGGTGAAGTACCACTGGAATCAGTCTGTACTGAGAAAAAAAAATTGTTGAGCAATGAGTCCTCTCATTGCTTCTGTGCTCAGTTTGTTGGGGCATTGCTATCGCTCCACTGTGCATTCGCATGTGGGAAAACGTATCATTAAATTGCCCGGTGAGACCGCCAGAGTACGCACAAACACCTAAAATTTGACCAATAAGGACAGAGTCGTTTTCAAGTCCCTGACAAATGTCCTCACAGGTCTAGTCAGCACAAACTGTTATCTGCAGAAGTCTGAAGTGTAAAATCTTGCCAAGTTGTCCGAGTGACTGTCAAAGTTTGTCTAACATGAATTATCCTAATTTGCCTCTTTAGTGATCCAGAAAGCTTTAGTTTGCTAGCGAAATAAATGAGTGAATTAGACCACAGTAGCATCAGTCTGATTTTGAGCAAAGTGCTGTTTTACTGTTTAAAAGACTTTAGACTCCATCTAAATAGCTCTAAAACAAATAGACCAGTCAAACATGGGACTAAACAGAGATTACTTAAAAACACAGTTTAAGTTTTGTGAAACATTTTATTATTATTATTTTTAAACAAAGAAGTATTTCAGCCAGTTATAATGCAATTCAGTGTAAACATTGTTGCAGCTTTAATGTTTGACCTACTCTTGAATGTGTCAAATGACTTCATATTGTATAGGTGGTATCTACTTTCACTAACTTTAGTAACTTTATTGAAAAAAATTGACTGAGTAGTTTTACTGCCCCATACTTATTGCTTTTTACCTAAGCAATATTATTACAAACTATCACTACTTTCATTTGATTAAAATTTCTGGATACTCTACTCACTGCAAGTAACTTCACTGAATAAAGAACCAACTTGTTTTAACCAAAACTACGTGAGATACAGACACACCCACAGTTTGGTTTCAAGTGAGACCTCTTGTTTATGCACAAGCTTTGTTGTTTTAAAGTTATGCTCATGCAAATATGAACACAATGTGCCCAAATAAAACAGAAATGGATTTAAACACAAATCATTGTCTAATTGATTATTTGTGATGTACTTTGTTGCGTTGATCCATTCAACAAACCCAAAGAAACCTTGCTCATTGCCGTTTTATGCCATTTCTTTAACAACAAAATGACCACTTCAATCAAACAGTTCACAGTCCAACTCTTCACTTGTCTCATGAAAAAAATCTGGCTTCTTTTTGCTCAGATACTCGTCAAAAAATGCACAAGTTCTTCCTCTGTGATATCACCGATTTGAAGCCAAGAATATTAATACAGTCAAAGACTTTGGCCAGGCATGAATCAGAAGGAGACAGTAGCTGCGACGTGTGAGTGCACATGTGCATGTGAGAGAATGTGAGGGGCTTGCAGCTGCTGCGATGAGGCTGCGCATTGTGTATTCAGTAAATTATTCAGTAAATACCTCGCTATAATGTACACTACATATGTCCAGGCCTGTCTCTGTCTTTAATGGCCAGCTGGTCACCAATATGGCTCCCACCAACAAAGAGTGCCCAAACAGCCTCGCAATTCCATTACAGCCTAGCCGTGCTGAAGGAGCTCCAAGATCCATTCATTAATTGTCCGTGTGAAGTTGTAGGCAAATCATAATGGGAGTCAAGGCCCTTTACTCTTAGCTGGGGCTGGTGAGAAAGACTAATGTGGTCCCCATTCAAAAGGATACATCACCTCATTGCGCCTGGCACTAGAGAAATACATGAACTTTAACAAAAGGGGGGTTCAAGCAATTGGCAGCAGCAAAGCAGTCGGTCGCTATTACTCAGTGCAGCGATGAGAGAGAAAGCAAGAGGGAGAGGAAGACAAAGGGGAAGCAGGGGGAGAAAACTCTCAGTGTAATTGCAACCCCTCTCCCCAACTGTTAACTACAACAGTCATTAACTACGATAGCAGCTTGGCTACTGCAGTCATAGCAAATTAGTTCTACATGCTGGCTGAAGAAAAGACCAATGTTTTTCTTTTTTTTCCCTTCTTTTCATTGGAGTCTCACTTTCTCGCTGGCAAAACATGAGAGCACTCCATTCCCTGTAATCCTGCCTTCGCTGACAAACTGAGTAGGGCGTTCCATGCTGGCAAATCTCCAAAAAACGATAAGTAGTAGTGAGAATGGGCAGTGAAATAGCCAGGGGAAATGTGTTTGCATAGTTGGGAGAAAATGGCCATAAAACAGCACATATTTGTTAATCAGATTCAGGGAGACACACCTTGCACGCCATCTCACACAATTCCTGCCCCTCCGCTTTCCTAGAGCAGCCAGGAAACAATAGAACGGGTGTGACCGAATAAAACGATAACAGCCATATTTTCAACTGTGGTTTTTTTCCCCTTTTTCACATGAGCTGGAAACGCAAATTCTACATTTATTTTCAACTGAAGTTCAAGGGAATGTCCACCACATGTCTAAACAAATATCTGTTGGAAGTCCGTGGAAGTTTCCCACACATGAGGGTACAAAGACAACATACAAAACACTGGTTGCTATGAAAATTTAAATGCGGTTGATTTTTAATATTCATCTAAAGGATTATTACTGACAAATTATGACTGCATGTCTCCTATCTCAACATTTCTCTGTGTCCTATACTGAGTCTGTTAGCACTTTCCAAACATCTAAACTATCCACCAAGTCTTCACATTTTGTTCCTACCTTCTTGGCATTATTTTGGGTTGGTCTTCATTGTTCCCTTCTGTCAGGCGTTCAAATGGACTTTCTTTATATTCCTTAAGGAAAGCCACTTCTGTTCCAAATCATCCGACAACACTTTATTTGTGCTTCACTCTGCACAAAATACTGAATTTTTTATTTTTTTTAGGTTTGGGCAGATAATTTATGAAAAAGATGCCAAAGTCAAAAGAGAAACCTTGAGAAAGTTTAAAGAGCTAATTGTTCAAGATCACTTTAAATTATTGTTAAATTACAACAACGTCGTCTAGGCCCTTGAAGGCAAAATATAAAAAGAAAAATCAGCTGAGGTTTAAAACATTTGCACTGTAATGTATCTCAGCTAATGTATCCTGAGGCTTCATCTCCCCACACTGGCTATAAATCTTGAACAACAAACTGACAGCGAGGAAAACTAGAATGCTTCAATTTACTGAGAGTCCTGTCCATCACCTACACATTCAAATGCATATGTGGGATCGTTAAGAACCATCCATTCACTTAATGTCACCTAACACCATGACTAGTCAGCTATTTTGCTGAAAATAAAATACCCAATGTTCTTTTTTTTCCCACTTTTTCTTCATGTAACAAAAATAACAAAAACACAGCTACACATCTACATGTGCACAGTTTATCTTTCATTTCCTCTACAATTTATGAATTTACACCTAATGTCTGTACACTGTGAGTGTGTAAAACTGAACTGAAATTATTTTTCATACAGTTTGCATACCGTCTTGGTAAATGCATATAGTTTTGGTAAATAAAATTTATTCTAATACTTGTAAATATGCCACAGGGGTCAGTACCCATTGCTAGCAGTCGTTGGGAGAGAGGCAAAGTACATCCTAGACAGTTTGCCAGTTTATGACACGCAGCACTACATTCTTTTCCCAAATCTCATTATCTAAGAAATAAATGACTAAAATCGAGTCAACTTTATTGATCCCAAAAGGAAAACAGGCTCGTTTGACCGACTCATTCTTGCTAGATCAGACTGACCAGGCTTTCCAAACCTTAACATCTTGTTGAGTAATCTGTCATATTAAGTTTCATTGTTCTAAGGATATGTTTTATGGTCTATGTCGAGGTAAACCAAAGTTTTAAAAAATATTACAGTTTTAAAACCACTAAAATTGTCTGCCAGACTGTCTAACGTTCTTTAATGGGATATCAGAGAAAATGTGGGAGATTTTTCCAGCTGCATTGAGCTCCAAGTAGTTAGGGCTGCCACTTATACTGCTGCTGAGCCGGATGAAAGAGGGATTCAGACTTTTATTTTACCTAAGGAAAAAGAATCTGGCTGTTTGGATATCTTCCTGTCCCACCCAAAAACCACTGACATTCGTGAGTTTTGAGCTAGCAGATCTGTCTGTACTTTTTAGACCAGCAAAAGACAAATAGACTAAGCACTCAACAAATGACCCACTTGAGTTCTACTAGATTCACCAGATTATTCCATGTTTTATTTTTATGTCTATGTATCAAAATTAAAATGTGCAAAAGTTAGTCTTAAAGGTAACATCATTGTAATTTAACATTGAACATTTAGATATTTCAGAAAAACAAAATAGAAGCAATTGTGTAACAAAGGTGTTTTTTACAAAAAAAAACACAGTGTAAGTGGAGTGAAATTGTGGTATTTTTATTTAACATTAAAATCAAGCATTGCCTATTTTCGCATCATTTATCTGCATAGTCAAAATTCTGAGTTTAATGTGATGTTGAAAAGCCATGGTTTGATGAAATTTCGGTTGTGTGACTAGGCATGCCAAATTTGTTCTGTCAATATACTGTTTTAAACATTAAACTATTTTCCCTCACAACAGAGTAACAAGGAAGGCCATTCTAGCGCTGTCACAGCACTGAACTTAAACGTGCTTTGACTATCTTCAAAGGTTTTGCATAAAAGAAACGCGATATTGCCATGACAATAGAAACACAAAAACAGCCATTGCCTGCCTGAGACAGTTTTGCTCCTAACCCGCCTAAATGAACCGGGGACCGGTATGAATTATGTGAAAACACACTTCAGCTTAACACTACCGCTAACAAGACCTAAGTTTCTCAGAGTGCATCTCTCATTTACGCCTCCCTGGATTTTTAATTATACTGACAAAGAGCTGGAAAAGCAGTTCTCTCCCCTCATCTTTCTCCCCCCGTGTCTGACAGCCAGGTTGAGATTCCTCACCTGTCCAACACAGGAGCCGCACCTGTCACCGTGCACTTAATCACACTGGGGCCAGTGCTGAGCCCAGATACCACACAGTGCCGATCTGCGCACACAGATCTCGGAAAAAAAAAAGAAAAAAAAAGCAAACACACACACACACACAAAATTAAAATGAACTTTCAGCCCACCTACAGGGGAGAGGGTGGCTGACAATGATGGCGACAGAGGTTTCAGATGGGGGGTGAGGTTGTTGCGAAGATGGGGTGGCGGGTGTGTGGTGAATGAAGGGGGGGCGGGTGGAGGGGTTGAGAAAAGTTGTCATTTCCCAACTCCTCATTAATATTCCGAGGTTAAGAGCTTTTCAGCGAAACGTAATTAATTGAGCCCGAGCCTGACAGTAAACAAGCAATTTCAAATTAAAGCGAAATGACAGCGGCGTCATTTGTTAAAAACGTGAGGGGCCCCCCGATTTTGGCGACAGATAAATGAGGGAAAATGTTAAGGAGGGAGAAAGTGATGAAGATATTAATCTTCACCTGTCTGTGTCAGCGTGCCACTCATTGCTGCAATGTTGCTTTCCATCCTCTGCAGATGCTTCTTGTCCTCTCGGCTCCCCATAATGAGGGGAAGGATGTATTTCTGCAATTAAAAGCATGGCACAAGATTACACTTCTCTCTGGTGGAAAGCAGAAGAAAGATGGGGAAAAAGACAACACCACCTCCATATGCTAGGTCAAAGAAGGCTTTGCTGATTGGATACAAGGCTGGTTGTCAAAGCTGCTATGTAACTTTGTGTGTTTTTCAGCAGCAAAGAGTTAGAGCTGCTGTTAATGGTTGTTAATGAAGGTGGTTACATACATTTATTGTTCCAATCATTAGTAAGTTTGAGCATCAATCAGAAACCTTAATAGATGATTATTCAATTAAGTAATTTGATAGGCAAATGAATAAAAAGGAAAATGGTTACAAATCGTGTATGAGTATCTTTTATTGCATGTCTGGAAAAACACATTGATGGAAATTGAAAATAGTAACCAACAGTATCAAGATGATAATTTCTCTGCAGCAGTAAACACAAAAATGAATAATATCAATGTTTAATAGGCACAAGAAGGCATTTGTTAATCACTGTGAGGCCAACATTGTCTTCTCTATTTCTCCACTGAATCGGTTAACTCCTGAATGTTCATACTATCTAGGGCTTACAAAAGTATTTGTGTGCCCTAAACTTTAACCATATGGGTTCTAATCTAATTTTTAGTATCAGACCAAAACAAAGTACAGCTAAAATGCAATAATAATAAAAAAAACAAATAAAAATCTGCATTTGCATTTAATCCTCCCCGAGTCAATTTTATTAGTAGAAACATATTTCAAACACATTTCATTGTGATCATAGCTGCAAATTTTAAGTTTAGGCCAAAAAGTTTAATTTAAGTTTACTTTTTGCTGTGTCCCCTGAAAATCTGCAAACCCTACTTCTTGTGGCTTCTTTTTTTAACAATTCCTTTCTTCTTGCTAATGCTTTATGAAGGGCAGCCTGTTGACAGCATGAATAATACTCATCTTGGTAACTGATTTCTGCAGCTTCCCCAGAGCAACTACAGTCCACTTCGCTGCTTCCAATAAAGTTCTTTCTGCCTGGCATGTTGCTTTGACCAGATATCCTTGTTGATCAGTAGTTTTGTTAAACTCTCCTTTTCCTGAAGATGTACTAAACAATGTTCCATGAGACGATCAAAGTTTGAGACATTGTTTTCTGAGCTGACCCCGATTTAAAAGCTCTCTAACTTTCTCCCTGACCTGTTTCCTTGGTCTTTGTAATGCCATTTGTTTACTGACAAACAAACCTTTGAAGGCTTCAGAGGACAGCCAGATTTATGCTGAAATGAAATTATTCACACACTATTCTGAAACCAGGTGGCTTCTGAAGACAATTGGTAGCACTAGATTTTACTTAGGGGCATTAGCATAAAGAGAAAATGCAAACACAACAAAAATGTTCTGATTTTAGGCTGTGAAAACTGCTTGAAACCCATCTAGTATGTTTCTTCCACTTGACAATTATGCACCACTTTGTGTTGGTCTGACAGAGAGAATCTCTGTAAAATACATTGAAATGTAATTGCAACGTAAAAAAAAATGTGAGAACAAGATACAAAAGAGGTACAAATACTTTTGCAAAGCAATTCACACACTTAGTGGAGGAAAAAGAATAACTTCCAGTTTCAGACCCTTTGCCGGGTTTTCTCTCCAACTTAAGAGGCAAGATGCCACACCGGTGCAAGTAATAAACACTTTTTCGAGAAAAAAAAAAAAAGATTAAGAAGGTGTCAACACATGGTAATTAATGAGTGGGTTGCTGTGAGTGTGGTGTTTACAAGGCAGACCATAACATAAATAAGGTCTGCACAGAATCTTGGACATATGGTGCGACTGGCGCTACACTACAGTGACATGACAGCAACCTGTGCCATCCCACCAGGGATTCCCACCTACCAAATAAGGGAAGCATTTCTCCATGTAGGAATCTGTGGGCTGAGACTGTGTGTGCTTTTTTGCCTGAAGACACAGAAGATCAGGAATGTGCTCATGCAGCCTTACAAAACACTCTGCGGGGAGAGTAAATGATAGCAGAAAGGCGTCTAAAGAAAACTTTGCTGTATGTGCCATCTTACGTCCTCTGTTTCTCTCTCCAACACACACAAAGTGGAATTGCCTGTCATCTAGGTCAGAAACTACTGCTAGGGCTCCTGGCCTCTTTTAAAACTAGACTAATGGTTTCCACATGCCATTTAGAGTACAACCAACAAGCACTGTGGAATTAGTGTCACTGTGGACAAGGAACCTCATGAGCTCATGTTCAAGCCCAATAAAAATCAGGGGGTTTATTTTAGTCTGTAATATGTCCAAAAAAACAAGTTCTGTGCTGTGCTGGCAAATACACTTTTCAAAGGAAAAGTAAGAGGATAGAATGAGATCATGCTCTGACGTCAAGCATGGTTACTTCAAAAACAAGACCGGAGTGATGCTGCATGCTGCAGTGGCGCCTTCAGTTTGTCACAGACTGATGTGAACATATTTCAATGAAATATGAAGGAGAGGAGATACATGCAGCGTGGAGCCTGCTAATATGTTTGTCGAGCTTTTACTGTGATATGAAATTGAGGAAGGAAATGGCCATTACACTGTGGTGGGACTTGCCTTGTAAAGCTGATGAAAGCCAAATGCGATGCCAACCATAATGACGGTGAGCGCTCCATAGTCTCTCCATCTGTAGCCTGCTGGAAATAAAATTAAAAAAAAGAGATTAAACACTGATCTTTAGACACAACAAACTATATTATATCCAAAATATAAGGGCATATATAAAGTAATGACACTACACTCATATTTCATGAGCAACAGCCAGGAAAAATATTTTCACATGGAAAGATATGACATTTTTGCATTTTGTCACATTGGATCCACAAACTGGTCTACATGAAGGGCACATAGTTCTCTAAATTTCTGCAGTTTAGTCCTAGCATATAAGCATTATTTTTGTGTGTTTTATGAATACATGAGAGGTCTGCAGGAACATTAGTGAACAAATGGCATGATGACAACCAACAAACCCAGCAGACAGGTCAGGAATAAAGTTTAAAGTAGATATAGGTAATACAATGATCTTCCAACCGTTCAATATGTCAAAAAGCTCTGTTCCATCCACTATTTGAATATGGCATCTCTGAAAAACAACCAAGATATAGTAGTCTATCTAACTTAGGGCAAGGGGAGCATTAATCAGACAAGCAGTCAAGAGACTGTGCACAAATCCATGGCTCAAGTGTGAGAACCTGTCTACTGGAATTAGTTTGTGAGATCTGGTCTGTATGGAGGAGTAATAAGAAGCAAGTGAAAAAAAAATCCTTCTCTGATCCTTCTGACCAGAGAATGATCTCTGGTCAGACAAGACCAAAATGTAGCTTTTGCATGCAAAAGCAAAATTTTTGCATGCAAAAATTTAGCTGCAAATTGCCCTGAAAACACATTTACACAGTAAAACATGGTGGGAGCAGAATAATGCTGATAATAAAAATGCTGTTCCTTTCTTGTGTAGGAAATTCAATGAGAACCAGTGGGAAGACATTCAATCGAATTGAACTTAAGCTTTTTTCTGTTTTTTGCAAAGGCAGGAGGGCAAAAATGTCAACACCTAGATGTATAAAGCCGATACTGACATACTCCAAAAGACTTCAATTGAAGCCAAAAAAAAGCGATTCTACAAAGTACTGACTTGGAAGACACTTTCAGATTGTATTTGTAACGTTATGAACCATTTATCCTTCTACAGTTATTTGCTGTTTTTTCTTGGACTATAAATTAAAATCCTTATCAAACTCAATAAGGATTGAATGACTGAAAAAGTCACCATCACCAAATATTAGAAAAGATTTGCAGGATGATTAAATGGAGTATCTGATAAACTGTGGTGATTGGAATGAAATATTTTTTTAAGTATAAACAGTATTTGCACAGAAAGCACCTAAGATGAACAAAAACATAAAAGAGTGTTTCTGTGCATTTTGAAGCTGACTGTCTTGCTGAGTGACAGATGATGTGAAAGTGTGTCATTGTGCAAGCTGTCATCTGGGTAGGCCAACTGCCTGTCAAGGTGGAAATTCCCCACTTAAGAGAGGCATTCAACTGAAAATGTCACTAAGCAACACGTCTGGAGGAAGCATGCGAGTTTTTCTTTTATTTACTCCAGCGAGGGAAAAATGAATACAAATTATTTGAGGCTAACCCCACTTGAAGCACACCATTGAGATTCTATTACAAGTCTGATTTCACCTAATGGGTTATGTGGTGCATGTTTACTGGCTTGAAGTGAGTAAACTACATTGATCTTTTTGCCTTAGCACTTGTGATTTTACATGCAAATAAAACGGAAGACCCTCTCAGGCTGAAATGTATAGCATATTTCCAGGGTGAATGTCGTTTTATTTCCCTGCCTCAAGGGCATGTTTCACTGCTGCAGTGCCATTCGATGAACCTCTAACCTTTCCCATTGAAATTATTATTTTTTTTTTTAAATCATCCATATGATAACCATATAAATTTGGGTCTTCATCAACATTAAAGCTGGGACAAACTGTCAGCCATCCCAGAATACCAGGCTTATGAAAGGCCTGAAAGTCCTTGGGATGGGTTGTTGACCCTGATGATGCCTGAATGCATCACCAGGGCTCACCCATTGCTCTTACCCCCTCTGCTTTAGGGCTTTTCATTCTTCCTTTGTCTTTCCCCCTTTCTTTCCCACTTCCACACTGCCATCTTCCTCTTTTTTATTTGGTCACTTAGGCTGTGAAACCGTGGACTCCATCCCCCGTTTTTCCAATCTCCTCTCAAATTTATTGGGTTCAGTGGAGGCCTTCCTGTCCTTCTACTGTGTGGAAATAGAGATCAGAGTATCCATTACTGCGACAGAGATGGATGCGGGTCCCTGTGCATCGTCCCCATAAGAAGGACATCAGAGGCAGGTAGCCCCCTCTTTTGAGCATGACCCCCCATACAAGACGACCAGCTCTCACCTCATTATGCAGCTCCCTTATAGCCGTTTTGATATAAAACCCCCCTACTACGGACGGAGAGCTGCGAGTCTCCCTAACTACATGGCCATCCCATCAACATCACTTTCATTACAAAACATGAGATGCCGGGGAGTCAAGGACAGTGTGGTAATAAATGAGGGTGGAATACATCTGGAATCATTGTCATATGGGTTAAGCATTATGCGGACTTCATTCTACATTGGGAAATCAGTGGACAGAGGATTCACAACCTCCTGAAGTAATAAAGATACAGGTTGTGGTGTAGGGTCTTGCCAGGCTGGGACCCCAACAGAAATTGAACGCTGAGGGACGTCATAAGCTTCATATGTGCGCTGTTATGTTCTATTTGTCTTTAAAATTAGGGTAAATGAATTAACTACATAACTTCAGTATATAAATTAAAGCTGAATGGGACATCTGTAACAGCAAATGAGCAGAAGAAAAACCTAACAAGTTTTGTAACTTGGACAAAAACAAGTTGATTTAGTTGATATAAGAAAGTGTACCTAAATATAAAAGTCACAAACAAGACTGTGAGAGTTTTTAACTACTTATAAGTTGGTTAGGATCCAGTTGTAATGAGGCAGGTATTCTAAGGACAACAGAGCTGTTTGGTCAAAGTTAAACAGGTTAGTTAATCTAGGAATAAAGAGTAACATGAAATCTGGTGCACAAGCACACAAAAAAGTGGTGCAGTTTCCTTACAGTGTGAAATACAAACAGACTATCCAGTGAATTAAAGAGAGCAAGTGATGTTCCCTGTTCTTAACTGGAAATAGACCACTATTATTCATACCCCTTGTAGAGTTTGTTTAAAAATTCTTCTCATTCAACCAGAAAGTTTGTTTCTGATTAGAAATTAGACAGGCATCAAGTCGTAACAAAACACTAAAAATTTAGTATTAATGCTGAATAAAATTTTATTTTAAAAAATGGCATATCAAAAATTATTAACACTCTTCCCAAAAATAAATGCAAGATCCTCTTTGCCATCACCCTAATATTTAGTTCAACAGATTCAGTCAGGCCTTTCGCTGGGCCTCTCTGAAGCATTAATATCGCTTCTAATCAGAACAAACATGTTGGTCAAATTTATGTTAAAGCTAAATCTGCTAGCAGTATGAACAATTTTGGTCTTCATTTCAGATTAATTAAATTCTCTTCAGCCACAACAGCAAGTCATTCGATCTTGCTCTGCTTCTTTCCTCCTGTACTGCATGCATCTGTCTAATGCATACAGAGCAACAGGGTGGTAGCCTCACTGACTCGCTTATAGCAAGACATTGTAACATTTAGTAGTCTGGGACAACATTTAAAGAAAAGACAAACAATCCAGTGCAATTCCTTTTACTTAAAATCAATATTCAGATATCCAGAAAGGAGTTCTATTGGAACAGCTTGTTCAAATAGCATTTTAGGATGTCACATTTCCCATTCATGTGTACTGGGATGGCAGGTGCACTGTTCAACAAGTACTTTGTTCCTCTCTACAATGAAGATTGTGAAGAGAGGATCTTTGATTCTTACAAGAGGAAACAGCCACTACAGAGATTTTCAAGTCAAATGGGAGTCAGAAATAGGTGAGTTTTTGATAAAATGTTAAAACAGCCTACCACACTTTCATGCTGCTCATGCAGAGCAGCGATAGCATGCAAAATGAGCAGCTGTCATAACAGCTTGGTATTGCTGTCGAAAGAAGTGTAGTCTGAAGGTAATCTAAACCAAATGGTGTATTTTTTTTTTTTGCTTTCCCCACACAATATACCCCTGTGCAATACCAATGTGAGAAGATTGCAAAATCTTTAAAAAGTACAGGTAAACTGTATTTTCTGATGTAGAGTAAATTATGTTTAATTTCTTTCTTTTTTTGACTTATTTTCTGTTCATTCCTTAGACCGTATATTAATTTTAAAAAAATAAATAAATAAGAGAAGTGAAGAGCAAAAGAAATTGCTGCAGGCTTAGATAAGTATCTTCAGCGGACTAAATTCATGGGTTAAAAAAAATCCATAAAATCAGTTGATCTTCTACTGCAGGGAGTAGCACTGGAGAGATATCAGCCTCCAGAAACTTTTAAATTCATTTTTTTTCTTTTTTTAGAGATGAAGAAGTGAATGCTTACGATGGGATTCAGGTGTTTTGGAGAAGGAAGGCTTCTAAAAGTTGTGAGATAGACGCTCTCGAGGACTAAACTTGAGCATCTCTGATTGACTTTATGCTAAATTATTAGCCAATAGTTCATAAGGGGGAAAAATGGCCTACAGGACGTACTTACTGGGTGGTACAGGAGTTAGCTGAGCTGCATAAGGTGGAGTCGGGAGTCCCACAGGGCTCAAAGGCAGGACTTCCTCTGTGCTGCCAGAGCGCTGGATGGCCAACTCTACCTCTTCATCAGTGAGTCCTGAAATGAACACGAATGAACCTTTGAAGACATTCGAAGCACGCTCAACGTCTGCACATTAAGGTGAAAAACCAAATGGCTCCTTTGCTATAATAATCTAACTTTATATACTTCCCAAGCTTCCAACAAATCTTTTAAGTACAATTCAGAGAGTATTTCAAATCTCCTCCAATTGAACCTGCCCTGCTTCTCAAAAATGCATTTTCATTTTATAATTCAGAGAGACCATCGAGACTTTTAGGGACATCCATCAAAGGAAGTGCAGAAAGGTTCACACAATGAAATCTGAACCTCTGCTACCCTATTAACTGCCACCAAAGGCAAAGAAAATAAGAGTCTGTCCATTTCTTCAGTTATATTTCCCATGTGGAGATTTCATACACCCCAGACAGCGAAAATGCATTATTTTAATTTCTTCATTGTAATGTAAATGTATTACATAATTTTGCAAATGCCAATATAATTTAATCTTCAGATATTTTTAATGATTTTAGTGATGATTAAATTGCAAAGGGCTCCCAGATGGAGAATCAGAGAGGAGGAGGAGAAAAAAATCTAATATGAACATTTCCTTTTGTGGCAAGAAAGGATTTTATTTCAGCTACCATATGCTGCCATTGCTGTGGGTCTCATCATTTAATGAGTATCTTGGTCTAAACAAAGGGAAATAATTACGTAACATATGATAAAACTATATTAAAAACAACGTTAACCCATTTATAATAAAACAATTAAAAGGAAAGCTAGAGACAACAAGCAAGAGGTAGGCCTAGTTCCAAAATACTGAATCATATTTGATTTGTAATAAGAACAATAAAAAAAATATGTGCAGTCCTTCTTGATTTAGCTTAAAAGGGTCTGAGTAATGTGGAGCTTCAAAAAAATGTTTTTTTTTTTTCCTGTTTAATAAAGAGCGGAGTGATTTCTTAAAGTAGTCTTTGATGATTTAGAGAATCGACACATCTTTCTTCATCCATTGGAAAGCAGTAAGCAAATGCAAAGGAGTCAGATGCAATTTACCTTTTTACAATTGACTGAGATTTTAATATCCTTTACTACACAAAAACTACTTTTTTACCTAGTTACATTCTTTTTCCATTGCTTATTCTTAAAAGACCAATACGTAAACGAGCAATAATAAAGAAACATTTTGAGAACTTACATTTCAATGCGTTTTTTACTTTTGCCATCAACAAAGAGTTGATGTTCTGATCTCCTGTAATGCTTGAAGATTTTAGTTTAAAATACACATCTTATTTACTCAAAGCACTTAAATAATGTTTTATGACATGTTCAACTTTAAAAAAATAAAAGATAAATCTTGCAAATAAAAAATAAAAGTGTAGTATTTTCAATTCTCACCTAACAGGTCCAGGGAACATTAAAGATTTATAAAAATAGTGACTTGATGTAAATTGATATTGACTGATATGAAAATGTTATTGTGATAGGATTTCTTTCCATATTTACCAGCTCTATAATAAATATAGTAATATAAATTCATATCTTTAGAAACAAGAATGCTGTTGTGAAGAAAATCATGTTGGATCAAAACATCTGTGCTATTGAAAAAAATTGACCTTGTGGCAACTGGCGATGTTTTCAAACATGTATGTGGGATTGATAGAGAGGATGAAATCATAATTGGGAAAAATGTTCAATTCTAATTGTTTTGCTCAATTAGAATAATTCTCGAGGAACAACAAAATTTTATATATCTCCTATATTTATAAATCTCCTAAAATAATTCTAATCGTTTTTCCCAAGAACATTTGTTGATGCTTTAAAAACCCAAAGCAAAATATTTTGTTATTCAGTTTAACATTATTGAATAAATTACTTGTTATTTACTAATCAATTTCTCCAATGAGAATGTCTGTTAATACATCCAAATAGTTTTCAGTGTCAGATTAGTCAGAATATCGGGTTTAATTTTAAATAAAATAAATAAATAAAAAGGATTTTATCTTCTCTTTGTACCAACAAACAAAAATGCTCAAAATCAACTTGTTTCATAAATCTCCAAAACAACTTACGCCAATAAATGACCTCTGGTCACCTATTAAAATTCACACAGGACTGACCATGAAAACTGTTGGATAACTAAATGAAAATCTTGGCAAGGCTGCAGTTTACAGCAGGTCTTTAGTGCCAGGAAGTGGTGCAAGTCATGTGCTGAGTTTGTGTAGTGAGTCTGCACAGTCAAATAAGCAATAATGTGTCCCTGGACTCCTGATTCATCTGACCACAGCAGACTGCATGGTGACAGACTATTGAGTGAGATCTCAGTTTACCCAAATAAAGGGAAGAAATAGCATAAAAGAAAATCAGTTTCTCCTTGAAACATAAGGTCTTTTTTTTTAAACTGCATTTGGGCCGCTACTGAGATTAATATATGTACATTTTAATAGCCATCACCATCTTTGATGTTCGCATTGCAATTTTATGAAGTATATAATCTAAAAGATGGAAATTCCTGTTTTCAAGTTAAACTACAGCTCGCTAAATTGGTTGTAGGCTCTGATCTCCTTATTTGCTGAGAGGAGGACCACAACAAATAAAAGAAGCCTTAGATCCAGAAGAAAAAGGAACGAGGTGAAAGTGAGTTTTACATATAAAAGGAAAAGACAAAAAAGGGATTGGGGATTTATTATGGGTTCCAAAACCTGTGGAATGACCCCTGGACCCCCATTTCAGATCGACCTGAGGGGAGATGAATTTTTAAGACATAAATTATACCTAATGACGACACCATAAAAAAAAAAGAACAATAATGGAAAGCTATTCTGTATTTCATTATACTGTATTATTTGCTGCACCTGATACACGTAGTGCCTGTTTATGAGTCACCGTATTAGCAGATGCTCTGCCAAAGCATTTGCTTTGACCTTGCCATTCTCATTGGGGCATGAAATTACGGTGCTGGCACCTCGATATTACAGCTATAAATACTGTAAACTGCATATCTGGGCAACGTTTTCTATTGTCTTTCAACATAAACCTGATCGGTATTTATTTAAAGGAAAACCCATTGCTCGTCAGGTTATTTACAGCTCTATTTTCAGAGGCTCATATTCCCTGGGCATCTTTTAAGGGCAAAGAGGCAGCAAGGCTCTAACATTAAATCTATTTCTCCAATTTTGGCACTTCTAGGGTTTATGGGTCAGGACCCAGCTCGGACAGCCAATTATAAAAGTTGCTTACTAAAATATTTTGTGTAATAAAAGGTGAATGCCTTTGTCGCTGCCCTCCAAGTCGTGGAGCATGAATTTGCCCTTGAGTGAGAATTACTTGCATTTTGAATATCATATTTAAAAAAAAAAGTATGGCAATGGGGGTCATAAATAGATGGAGGTCAATGGGTTATTAAAGAAAACTTCAGTCAGTTTCTCACGTTGCCGTGACGAGGGGGATTATACAAGTCGTTTGGTTCTGTAGAACCGCTTGAAAATGCCATGCCCTAAATAATGACCACTCTCATAGAGTATTCATTTATGTATTAAAAATATGACTCTGTTCTCATTTCCCTGCTTTACTGCCTTGTACTGATGACAAAGTGGGCAAGGCCTCGGCTAGGTGGCGCCGTGGAGTAATTTATAACCACATCAATCCCTTTACCTTCCTCACAGGCCTTGGTCATTGTCATTTTTGTCCGAGAGGTGAGTCACATAACCCCACTTACAAACAACATCCTATTAATATCTGGGATGATGAACCCTACCCTTACCTTCATACCAGGTATGGTAATAGACAAAAAGCCCACCTGTAATCCCCCTGACCCTGGTCCATAGGCATTCCTCTCAGGGTGAAATCTATTAGTATCATTTATTCAACACAATAACGAGGAAGGCATTCAAATGTAAAATAAAAGTGATTTCCTACAGATACAAAGTGGACTGTATTTTATAAGCTAATGTTCCCTCTAACACAATAATTCTTTACTTTATCTAAATTAAACTGTATTGGTTTTAGTAATGTTTTACTGGGAATTTTTTTATAAGTAAAGACAAACTAAAAATACTAACTAACATGGAGCTAATTTAAGAACCAACAAACAAAAACAAACTGCTTTTATCACAACACTTTGTGGTATTTATGTGACAATAATAAAAGTAACTTAAAAATGTACTTTTGTTACCAAAAATGTCAGCACATTCATAGAGAGCCATACAAACACAAGCAAGCACTGCTCTGAAAGCAACTTGAGAGCAACTTGCCACTGGAAAGTGTCGTAAGATGCCCTTGTGGAGCTCAGGTAACTGTTGTGCTGTTCGTGGCTGTACTCTAATAATCAGACCACGTTTAGTTTGTGGCTGCAGCAAGTGTGTTTTGAACGTGCTCCCAAAACAAAACAAAAAGAATTTGGCTAAAATTTCTAAACTTGAAGAGAGAACCCAAAATACTTTATGTGTACTCATTTCATTGTGTGGGAAAAAAAAGCCAACGGAAGAAAAACAGCATCTGCATCCGAAGCAACTGAGTTAGTGAAGTAGCTAACTATGCTAGTGCGGGTAGCTACATATACTAGTGCAACTTGAAGAAATGCGGCCATTTCTTCAAGTTGCCATCCCTCCCCGCAATAGCTGTAGGTTGCGGTAAACCAATATTATCACATTTAAGCTTTGATAGCTGTTGCTAACATGTAAACAAATGGCGGTTCCGGTCGCGCTCATAAATCACGCAAAGTCTCATGGGGGCTAGGAATAAGGTGGATAAACTTCTGATTTTCACTCAGCTTTAGGTAAGCTGTTCATTTTTTCAAACTAACAAGTAAATAAGTAAAACTGGATACCAGCAGAAATATTGCCAAAATTTAAATAAACGTATAGAATTAGCAAAAAAGTAGCAGTACTAACTTACTTTTTTTATGAGTTGTAACTATACTTATCTAATTTTATTACCGTAATCCATTGCTTTCTTGTAATGCAGAAAGCAATGGAGATATATATGTATATATATATATATAACTTTTTATTTACTTTAAATTTACTATTTTGTTTTCTAGAAATTGTAAAAGTTTGCCATATTTAATTTGTTGAAATTCCTTTTATAATATCCTGCACTTGAACAAATCTGTTAATAGCTTTGAAGGCAACAGATACACAGTTTCTCACAATTCAAAGAGGAAATATTCATGATTTTAATATCGACCAAAATATTTTCTGATCATATTTTTTTCTTTGATCAACTCTTAGTAAGGTACTAGAAAAAAAAAAAATAATAAATATATATATAGTAAATATAAACGTGTATTTGCTGTGGTTGTACTTATTTTGAAAAAGTTTTGAGAACCTCGGCTCTGATTAGGTTCATTCTTGTAATCAAGTGATGTCAGTTCCGGGGCCACGGTCAAAGTGACACGTTGAAAGCTGGAAAATGCTCTTGACTTTGTCCTGAGAATTTGATTTTTGTGGTAATTATGTGTGAAACTGCTAATTGTCTGGGCTAAATGGTGGAGCCAAAATGGGGCTCTATGCTCTTTTAGTTGTTACAACTGTTAATTGTAGAAGACACAGACGGCACAATTTCCTAGACTCGTCTGTCGCGCATTATATTTCACTCAAACAGGATGAAATTTAACAGAGCTTTGCGAGGAGCAAAATTGCTTCAAGATTGTTGTATGACAGTGGAAAATGCAATTCATTTGCACTCTTCTGTTGCAGAACAAAAAGCATCTTGATTTTCACTCCATCAAAGTGACAAACTTTCAATATTTCAGCCAGTTTATTCAACTTCAAGGACTTAAGAAGGGCAGGAAGGAATATTGGACTGCATAATGGCCAATTCATTCTCTGAAATTGACGGGAGAAAGGAAAACAGAAAATTATATTTTTCAATGAATATTGAAATAAACCACGCTATTATGATCACTTTAAAAAAAGAGAGAGGTGTATCCAGAGAGGCATCCTTCCATGCAGATCAGGACACCAAATACGCTGGAAAATAATATGCACGACTGAGATTATTGTGTAAAGATTCTGCAACATGCAATCAAAGTGGGCCCTATTTTCCCCTTCATCAGCTGTCCGGCGTAAGCGCTGGCAGCAAGAGGAATCCAATTTAAATTCCACTCTACAGGGAGATGGTATTGTTTCATTTTATGTGTGCTTTGACATTTCTGGCTGCTAATATGGAGTAAAATCGGGAAGTATTTACATAAATATGGCATTAAACTGTATTAGAAATTAAGAGTGACACATTTTCTGTGGCGACTGTGGAATGAGAGAAATTATTGAGTTTCTGTGTCAAAAGGTTGAGAAGACAACACATGCTGGGTGAAGACGCAGGGAGAGTATTAGCCTGTTGCTGCCTGCAAAAAGTCCAACATAGCTCAAGTCAGCAACAACAAGAAGCAAGGAGCTCGTAGATATCAAAAAACAAACATATTTTATAAATCTAGGTTCATTTCTATGCATAGAGAGAAGTCCATTTTAATCACGTTTAAACAGATGTAGAAATCCTGAAGCCATTCTAAAACTACTTTGACTAACATTGGTGATCTTGGAATCAGATATTGTGTTTTAAGGCAAACCTTTTACCTCACACAAACCATGCCCTGACTTCTGCTCCCAATATGTATCCTAGCCTAGAAACCAATATTTATATTGCTGTTTTCATATGATAACTCCTAAAGAAAACTTTTAATTGACCAAAATCTATATCAGCAGGTCAAATCCTACATAATCAACATTGCTAATTTAATAATTTTAGCTTGTAGACTACATGGCCAAAATACAATGCTAAATGTTTAGGTAAAATGGTTCTGGATCAAAAACATATGTTATCTTGAAATTCGAATGTACAGACCAGACTGGAATCCACAAAAACTACATCTGTGGAACTTTACATATGAAAACTAAGACAGGAATACTTTTACAACCACAAAGGTACTATAGTTGATCTTGCAATTAGATGCAACTAAAAGACAAAACGACATACAGTAATCGGAAGTGTAACTTGAAGCCTAAAGCAGCAACTAATACAATAACAAGCAGATAGAAAAATAACAATGCTTAAAATATTTCCAGGTTCCCTGCCAAGGAACTCTGCAATAAAAGTCCGGAGATATGAGTAGTGCAAAAAGCTACTCAAACATACTTTGTGCTTAGTGCTTCATTTCTCATAAGTATGCTCTCTCCCTATGATCAATGTCTTCATGCAAATCAAGACTTCTTGCTTAGACCTACAGTGGAAAGAGATTTACCAAAATAAATCTGCATTAAAGGGTCATACATATTTCATGGATGTAAAGTGCAGTAAAAGCAAACCGTTTTGGATGCTGGGGCTCCACAAATATCACAACAAAGCTGAAAATAGGAAGAAAATGAGCCACGGCATTACATCATCTGGCTCGGGCTTTGGGAAAACAACAGCAGATTGGGAACTGTCTGTCAATAATGAGGCTAAAAGATGAAGAAATGTAAAGAGATATTAACAATCATTACAGTCATATGAGAGGTGAGTAGTAGCAGCAGGCCAACATGGATTTGGTTTCAGGTTACCTTCCCAAGTCACAGAGCTCTTAGGCTCACTCCTCACTGTTTGGTTCCTCTAATGCTGCAGGCAGAGTCCCTCAGCACTGTACTGACACAGTCCCCTAAGTACTGAACTGCCTCATGACCAGTTACAATAAAAACATTCCTCACAAAGAGTTAATCTGTCGTAAGGGCGCACACACACACACACACACGCGCACACGCACCCACACACACACTCCCATATCTCTGTCATCACTGCTCAACCACAGATCTACAATTCAACAGCTGCCTTATATCGAGCTGATTTTAATGAGTTCAGCGTAATAAACTTTTTTTTGCCTTTTTCATTACACAAACCATATTCTACAATGCGAAATGTCTGAATAAATTACAAAAGGAAAAAAAAAGTCAGACAGCAGAGAATATTTCAACCCTCCCTTGTCAGAAACCCTTACTGTGCAGTCGCTCAAATTTACAATAACCATTAAATTAAGTAAAAGGGTTAAAATGCTAGGAGGCAATATTGATAATTCCATTGAAAACTCAGGGGGAGTTTGTCAATATTAATTTTCCTGAACCCAAAGGAGCATCCTGACTGGTTTGTCATTTATTCACGGGGCCTGAATCCTGTTCTATGGAGCTAAATCGACCCCTTTTTAGGACCAAACACCCTCCACCCCCTTGTGAGCAAAAAGCTATAGCTGCAATCTCTGACCTTTCTGGACCAGTCCAACCAGAGGGAAACAAACAAAACACTGAAACACAAACGCTGAATGGTTTTATTAAAGCTTGATTTGGCAAACATTAAAGATAAGTCTCTGACCTTTTTTCTTCAAGAAGGCCTTTCTGGTGGCCAGGGGGCTCTCGCGTACCTTTGAGTTCTGCAGAAATTTTACGGCAGTTGCAACCTGGAAAGAGACAAATCGGATTTATTTCCTCGTAATCATGTAATGTGAGTAACCCTAAAGGAAACTGATGCTGTTAACACTCTAAACAAGAGTCTAGACCTTCCTTAAGAAAAAGGTTCATTATAAATCCACCGCAGCTAAAAAGAAGGGAAAAAAAAAATAAATGGATTCCATCTGATAGTTGCATTTACACCCCCCTCCCTCCTTCTCCCCTCGCAGTCAGTAGTGAGGAAAAAGACCACCTGACCACTTTCCTGCTAAATGTGGAGAATGACCAAATCAGCAGTTATAAAATTAGCCCATCAGGAGTGCCGGACAAATGGAGTATGGAGCTTAATTTGCTATTACCCTCTTAAAGACAAACTTCCATTCTTAAGTGCGCAGTGGAAGAAAATCTATACTTAATGCAGAGGTGATCATTTGTATCTAATAACTTGAGAATCCGAGGCAGAAAACTTCTGTAATTCTTCCAGTTAAAAACCTGCCGTGATCAAATCACCCCGCCTGACTGTTGTAATGACTTGAAACGTTAATGCACCAGAACGTTAAATAGCATCAGAACATCAGTAGTTTTAAGTGCACCACGTTCATCGATTCTATTATGTTTTCCTTCGAGATGCACCTTAATTTTCCACCCAGTATGCATTTCCAAGAATTGGAGGCAGGAGGTAGTGCTGGTGGAGATGGGGGGGAGGTATCTTCCTCAAATGGTATTAAAACATAAATTTGAAGTGGGCGCCGTGAAGTGGCGCCTCCTAAAATGGATAAATATGTAGGGAACACAGAGAACGGAGAAACACACTGGAGGGGAGGTTTCGATGACTTATTATCGCACCTGTGGTCCCCATGATTCAATTGTAAAAGTCATCCCTCTAATAGCTTGAAAGGTTTTGATTACTCTTCTTTTCTCTTAGTGTTGAAAGATACAAAGTGATTGAGCGCCCTGCCAGTGGTAATTCATTTTGGGTAATGCATTGCATATACTATGAACCTGTTTCAATCCAAAAGAATCGCAGTTTAAAGTTGTTTGAGGGGCGGAAGTGGCAGGGAAGCTGTTTAAAAACCTGAGGTTTTGTCACAAATGTGTAATGATCGACTGTGGTTCTGGAATTCTCTGAAAACCTGGCTGGCCCTCTCTAAACTACAGGAATAGACTCTAAGGAAGCAAAGCAATTTTACTTATGTGATCATTGCTCAAATTATTTCACACAAATCTACTAGTTTACAGAGATTATGGTGTTCAAAAGGTTACACAATATGCACATAGTTCCCAGGATGTGGGAATGGCAGTATCTTTATTAAAATTAGGCACTCTCAACTTTTATGGTGACAACCAAAGGATGGCATTTTTATGATGAACCTTTGCTTTGAGCTAGAAGATACAATCAAAACACAGACAATTTTTATTTGATAACGTGTCATTGTTCATGAACAGGACCTTGCAAATGTATTTCTTAACCTTTGAAGTTTTTATGTCAAAACCACAAACTATAATGTATTTAGTTTTCTGTGATATTTCAACAGATTGTAGTTTTGAGTAGAAGAAAGCTACTTTTTAAAAAATATATTTTACAAATAAAAACCAGAAAACTAAGGAAAATATTTGCAGTGTGAAAGTTCATAAACACAAGTCTATCTGTGTTTGTCCCTAACAGCTTTACACTTGTAAATTTTTTGCCTATTCTTCATTCCAAAACAGTTCTAGTTTCCTCAGATTGAATTGGCAGCATCAATGAAGAGCATTTTTTAATTCTTTGACTGGTCCACTCTAACTGAGTGATGAATAATAAATATACTCTGATCTAAACCACCCAACCGAAGCGCTTGGCTGTATGTTTAGAGTCACTGTCTGTGTTAAGGTGAATCTCTGGCTCAGTCAAGCGTTTTGCAGCTGTAAAAGCTTTTTTTTTTTTTGGTACTGTTCTCTATGTAGCTATATCTATCTTTCCAGGTACGACTTGCTTCCCAGTCAAGAAAAGCATCTTCTCAGCATGATGCCATTACCACCATGTTTCACAGAGTGTTTAGAGCCCTTTGCAAACATAAATGATGCCTCTCTGATTAATAATGTCCTGTTTGTCAATTTAAGTGGTAGACCATATTTAATGTGCTTGCACTTGCGACATAGTCTCTCCATTTCTACATGAATTTGCTTCAATAATTGCTTAACATTTGGGATATTGTTTCAGAAGCTAACCCTGCCTTAAACTTCTTCAGAACTTTCTGTCTGCTATTCTCCTTGGTCTTCATGGTGCTGTTTGTTCTCTAATGTTCTCCAACAAACTTTTGAGGCCTTCACTGTACAGCTGGATTTACACTCAGTTTGAATTAAACACAAGTTTACTCTGTTTATTAATTAGATGCCTTTTGAAGGCAATTAGGTGCACTGGGTTTTATTTACAGGTGTCAGATTAAAGTGGGAGGAAAATTTATGCACACCCAATCATCTGGATTTGGTTAAGCAATAATGTTGAAATCTGTGTATCATTTTCTTTCCACCTCAAGAAAGAAAGTAGTGAGTCAAAGTGCACTACTTCACTTTGACTCATAAGTTCATAGTCATGGCAAAACGTGAAAAAGGTTCAAGAGCATGAGTGCCATTTCAAGGCACTGTGGGTGACAATTTAAAAAAAATAAAAAAATAAATAAGACAATAAATCTAATATTCAAATTTTTCAGTCCAACAAACTACAAAGTGGTGCAGACTCTATAAGAGGTAATGACCTATTAGAGAAAAGAATACGCTGAATGAGCAGTCCTTGTTTACACTGGCCTAAAGTTTCAGTTGTCCAATTATTGACAAGAAAATTGTATCAATGTTAACAGGCATAAGTATGATACCTCAGAAAGGACCGCAGCTTGCTCAGCGGCAGACTAATGAGGCAAATGTCCATTTGGTTAAAACCGTAGTGGTGGATCTTCTGGGAGAGGAAAAGTGCACTTCTTAGCAGATGACATAGAGGCTTTGCACAAGTTTCATCCAGACATCTCAATCAATTATAACCACATTGCACTGATTTCACTCTTGTTATTGACTCATGGATCACCCCATTTATAGTGTTGGGTAGCACACCACTGGGCTTTTAGGGTGCGCATGATGGATAATAGTACAAGATGCATTTGTGTTGCCAATATAAATACAAAAAATTTAAAACTTGAAGAATTTTGTAAATTTTTTTGGCAGACAACTAGTAAATTTTAATCTTAAAGAAAAACTGGGAAACTTTGTAAAGCTTTGACTACTAATGCACCAAAGTGCTCCGTGTAAAGTGCAATAATCTTTGCAAACCAGATAACCAATAAAGTGTCAGGTAAAGCTGAAAAAGAGGTGAAAACTCAATCACAGGAAGAGATAACATTAACCAATACACTTAAAGAGAGTGAACTTGATGAACAGACAAGATTACAGAAATGTTATTGAGTTTGAATTGGACCAGACTTTGCACTGCACTTGTGTGAAAATTACAACGGTGATGCCTCGAACTGTGAGAAATGAGGCTGGAATCCAATTAAGTTCGAACCACAGGGATGGACGCCTGAGGGAATCCATGTAACCAGTTGTATATTTTTGCTCTAACTAGTAATGGCACTTAACTATAACGTACCGCAAGACCTATGGATGTTGTACAGATGTGCATTATGGGGAGTAGGTAGGTTACCTGAACACTTGCAGTATCTGATCGGTTCCAGACTGAAGAGAAAAGCCTTAAATTATCCTTCATGTGTTGAATCTGACATGTCCGAGTGTTTCAAGTTCATTTGTTTTTAATAAAACAGAGGTTTCAGGTGAAGAATTCAGTTCAAATCAAAAGGCAGCTTATTAAGTCCACTGATTTGAAAACACGGTATAAGGAAAAAAAAAAAGGTGTTGTCTATATTTACATGGGTTTATCCATGATTCTGGTGGTATGATGATCTTGAGTAAAACAATCATGATTTCACTATAACTCAGCACCACAATTATTATTATTTTTTTACATGCAAAAGTCCAGATCCTGTGTTTTTAGTAACCCTGTATGACCCTCAGTCACATTCACAAACAGCGAAGGATGAAAAAGACGCTTCTCTTGGTCCACTGGCATTATTTTTTGCTTCAAACATACTGATGGGACACTGGAAAAGACTATTGTTGTTTGCAAGTTGTGAAAACTGGAGTTGGCCTTTTACCAAAGTTATTTAGGCCTAAATGTTATTTGTACTGAAAATAGTATTTCAGTACAAAACAGGTTGCAGCAAGCAAAAACGTCCCCAATCCTAATGTCAGCATCCACAGTTCACATTTTTAAAGAAGCATTTTTTCAAAGATATGAATTATCAGTTCCTGAAACACTTAAAAGCTAAGGTGGTATAATAGCACTTTGCACCAATCTGATGGTTTAATAACCTAAATAACAGATTGAAAACAATAAATATCTTTGTTGTTGAGCTCATCTCAACAACAAAGATGAGCTCAACTTCTATTTATTCTATTTATTCAATAATTTAGCAGTAAAAAGTTTTCTATTAAAATGTGATGGGGAACACTACGTTATGCAATAACCTAAGCCACCAACAACTAAGAATTATCTAGCAGTTTTTCTTAAACTATAGAAATGGTATGAAAAAATAAACACAGACCTACACAACTGCTAAATGATGCATCAAAACAGCTACACAAATTCTTCATCCTAAATCTGCCTTTAGTCCAGAATAAGATCATACATTAATAAAACATTTTTAAAGCCCTTTTATTTTCATTTGTCATTATCTTTTAGTTTATTTATTTCATTTATTTATTTTTTTTTTTACAAAAACCAATCCCTCAATGTACAGGACAACTCCTTGCGGTCCGTTTTACAGAGACATTAAGGACATTGTAGAACAAAAAGTTGAATCCTAGTACAGTCGAGGGCTAAAAGAAAATCATTAGCAAGTATAGGATTCATTCTCAGTGTGAATCAATTCATTCCAAATTGCCCTGGCCTGTGCATTTGTGAAGTGCCCCTGATATAATAACAGACTGGTAGACATGATCAAAAATTGGGTTAGTATGGTCTCAAATTTCCCCGCTTCGAACACATGTTTGGAGGACCAAAAGTGAGACGGCAAAAAAAATAAATAAATAAAAAAAATAAAGCTTTATATTAATTTGGTGCTTTCATGGGTGATTTTCTATTAGGGCAGCAGTCTTAAATGACTTAACCCAATACTGTTCTGATATCAGAGCCCTGCGAGAAAGGAATTAAGTTTTAATGCAATTATTGTATTTCCTTTGGTCGCCTGACTGCTTGATGTGGCCAACGGTGCTTTTTAATCTTTTTAAAAGAGCAGGTTTAAACGGCCTTCTAATTGTGACACCTTCCCTGCTTTAATGTTGACCTTTAGCAGGAAAAGGCAAGGCCTCATGGGAGCGGCTATGGGGAATTATTGACCTTGGGAGACATCAGGAAGTGAGATCCTGACCCAACCATTTAGGTAACAGTTGGTCAGACACTGGAGCTTTAAAGGCTCGGTAAGAGATGAACCCCCCAAAAAAGGATGAAGCCTCATTGCTTATTTGTTTTTCTGATTAGATTAATTTATAATACAAGAAATCTTCACGCTATAAAACAAAAACATAGCGGCTTAGTTTTCCAAGTGTTATGCTAACTAAAATATAGTTAATCATTACTGAATGAACCCAGGGTTTGAAATTTAAAGGTTAGACTCAACGTTTCAGTAGATTAAAAAAAGGGTCATGGAAAACATCATTGACATTTGCTAGGCAAAGGTCTAAAAATAACAACATACAGCGCTGTATCAGTGACAGAGCCACGGGCAGGGCTGCAAACATGACATCAAAAGCACATTATGCAATTTGTAAAGGAGGTGGGGGTTTGTTGGACGGAAATCAAGTTTTTTTGTTTTTCTTTTTAAAAAGGCTACTACGTTTCCAGACCAAACTTTCCATTCAAAAGCAGTTCACTGTCAAACATGGAAACAATGAATGAGGTTTGAGGGCGTGAAACACAGAAGGCCGAGTAACTTATCCAACGAGGACGCTGTCAAACTGCGCAAAGAACAGACAAGACCACGTTTCGTTCTTCAGAAATTTTCCGCAACGATCAGACGCATTTTATGATTCAGTTCGACGAGTATATCAGATCGTGCGATTGCCTCATTCTTTATATAATCATTAGTCAGAAAAGGGTATACCTGATTTTTTGCGTGAAGTACGAGGGTGTTAAGAACAACACAAAGGAACAAAGTGTAGTATTTTCTTTTAAGACTGAGCAAAACTAACAACAGATATGAAGCCAGCTCTGACTTTTTTTTTTGTGCAACTGTCAGTGTCACTGACGGGGGTTGCCTTTAGTAAACTAGAGAGATAGATGACAGTTTAGATAAGGACGTCCCCTTCAATGGTGGCCTGAATGCCCAAAGAACCGTTCTTTCTGAAGAGGAGCAACACCTCCTTTTTTTTCCCCCATTTTTAACTCACATGTTCCTTTTAATTCAGGTAAAAGGCCCAAACGGTGAGTCTGGAGCTGCTCTGAGAGATGAGGGTCATCAGAGATTAACCCGTGGCACTTTAGCAGAGGGGGGAGACGAGAAGGAGGGGGACTCACAGTCGAGCACAACAAACTACTTAGCTACCACAAAACATTCCTGCCCCTTCTCAGCTGCAATCCAGTAATGGATACTTCCTCAGCTCCTCAATTGGTCAAAATGTTTTCATACAATAATTTAATTCAGAAACACATTTACAAAGCAGGAGTAATCAATTTTAATTAGTTGATTTTTTTTTCCATTCGCATAAAATTTAATGTACTGCCATCGATCTCCTTTGTTCTTTAATGCAGTGCCTCTTTCCTGTAATTTGAAGCTTTTTTTTTCCTTTTTTTTCTTCTCCTTTTGCAGTTAGCGATGACATTCTGTGACAAGCAGCGCCGCATGCTTTTTAGTACCAGAGAGTAAGTAGATTAAAGTAAGAAAAAATTTTAAAAAGACAGCTCAGTTTGATACTAAAAAACTCTAAGAGTGAGCTCATAATGTGGTTCAAAATGCATCTGAGAAAAACAAGAGGTTTGGTTGAGAAATGAGACATCGACATATCGGAAAATGTTTAAAAACCGGTAAAACGCGAGGGCCTTCATAATAAAATCAATCATCACTGATCATGGCTACTGATTTTGCAACAGAAATGTCTTATCTCACAGAACAAAAGCTGCACTGACGCTATGTTGATGATATCATTGTACGTGCCATTCAGCTATGACCTCAAAAGTTTCCAATGCAAATCTGCATGAACGGAAGGTGCAACAAATGGTTATTAATTGACTAATGCGGGCGCGCTGTGGTGGCGTAGGGGATAGCGCGACCCACATTTGGAGGCCTTGAGTCCTCGACACGGCCGTCGCGGGTTCGACTCCTGGACCCGACGATATTTGCCGCATGTCTGCCCCCCTTTCATTACCCCCTTCCTGCCAGCCTACTGTCAAATAAGGGACACTAGAGCCCACACAAAGCCCCCTGGTGGGAAAAAAATAAATTAATTAATTGACTAATGCATTTATTAGTAAAGTTTTTTTTACAAGTGATTATTAGTTACTCAGAAAAAGTCAAATTGTTTAACAGGCGTATCACAATGTTAGCAGATTACTATAATTTAATTCAAACTGTGAAATTTATATTTAGAGCCAATAAGCACAAAGTACATATATGTTTAGTGGATGAAAAGTGCAAATTAAAAAAGGACCTAACCAAAATATTTTAAACTTCAACTACATAGAAATGTATGTCAATAAATTTGAATATAGCCAGTAAGTTGAAAAATTTGATTAAATTTCATAAAATGTAAGTCATATTTTAGACTAACAAAGGACAAAATTATGTATTTCAGGCCTGCATTTATATTAATTTTGATGGTTATGGCTTTAAGTGAATGAAAACCCAAAATTCAGTTTTCATTAAATTAAATATTAGATGAAAGCAATAGAAAAAGACTACTTTCAAACACAGAAATATAATGTTGTCTACATAATCATTGAAAAAACTGTGAACTTGACAGGTGTCAAGCAGTCATAGGTACCCTCCACATGAGTCCATGTCCCCCCTGGCTTGGCTCAGTTCAACTTGAGCCTACTTCATTCAGGTTTTGCAGTTTTCCAGTACCTCAAGTTTTTAGCATTAACCCAACTGCAGCATCTATCTCAAAATGCGATTTTGGAAGACTTCTGGTCACTGATTGGCTAAGGTGTGGCGTCACTGGTTGAGTCACGAGGAAGACTCCTTTAAAAACTCATAACAGTGTCTGAGCATTTTCTGATGCTTTAACGAAAAAATGCGACATTGAAATCAACACCGTGGCCCAATAACAAAGTGCAAACATTTTTGTGCATGGTGGCTGATGAGAAAATATAGTGGGAGCTTGACGGTGGTTTGCCACATACAAATCATGTCTTGTTATTTTTCAAGCTGCCTTGCTATGACAAACCCACTCACATTTAGGTGGTGCTCCATTGTAAAGAAAAGCGCCACAAATTGTGTTGAGTCAAATAGTGCTGAGTTGAGTTGGACGGAAAAGAATCAAAGAGGAGGAAGCCACAAAAGGTCCTTGTTAAAAACGTTGAATCTCCACAAAGACTTACATATAAAAGAATGTTAATGGAAAGTTGAGGGGAAAGGAAACGAGTGGTAGAAAAAGTTATAGTGATAACCTCAACCTTGGACTGTAAAGGAAAGCCCATTCTAGAGTTTGAGGGGGAGATTCACAGTGTTTACCAGAACCACCACACACAGATATAAAAAGTACAACTATTGTATTACTGGTGTTACTACAACTAAACCAGAGACGGCGTTGGAAGGGTCTTACCTGGGATAAGGAGAAAAAAGGGCTGGATTTGGTTAAGTGGTATAAAGGATGCTTTTTAGATGGAGGCAATTTTACATTTCATTTGGAAATAAGGGGCCCAGACTCTGTAGGAGGGGCTGCAGTGATGGCAAAGAAGGAAGAAGAGGAGGAGGAGGAGGAAGGCAGAATGGAGAGGAAGACTCTAAGCTACTTGAAATCAAGTAAAAAGTTTCTATTTTACTCATTTTATTTCAGCATCTTTTTGCTGGTCCTGTGTAGTTTTTAGAGAAATTGAAAACTGAAAAAATGCCTAAAATATAGTACTGTGTGTGTAATATTCCTTTATGAATTTAAATAAATGACATTTTTGATGATATTTTAACTTACAGCCGTACACAAAAGTTTCTCAGACAAAAACAAGGCAACAACCTCAATACCCTAATCTCCAAAACCATTGTGTGTTCATTGTTGTCCATCTCTGCAACCGGAGAAAGAAGGCAGCAACTGCACGACCAGGATAATAACATCAAGAAACACAAACAGTTTTCTTAAAACCTCCGCCGCTCCATGCGTCTTCCCTCATATCATTGAGGCCCGTCAGCCTTTCACATCCTATTAACTGATTGAGGCAAAATGCAAGCGGCACCAGCAGGAAAACAATGCGGAGCCTGTGTCCGAGCGACACACCACAGAAGTTGTGTTGTGGTGTCAGGAGGAAGAGCTGCCTCTGTCACGGGCAACTTACAGTGACAAGCCTATCCTCCTCCAGTGATCCAAACCGCTCCACTCACTGGGGAGGCGCTCAGCCACAGAGCGAGAGAGAGAGACAGACACACTCGCACACACACACACACCCTTTAGTACGGAACAGAGCGAGCCAAGTTTGAACTAAAACACCTTGATAGGAAAATGAAGGAATGAAATGAGGGGAAGATGCAATCTGCTGGCACGCGTTTCCAGTTATGCCAGCTGACTTTTAAAAAGTAAAAAAGCCAGAGTCAAACGCAGCATCTTATTGATCAAATTGTTGCGTCTTAGACATTTAGTATTGAACTGTCCTCGCAAAGACAGCTCAACAGATTGTGACATTCTACTGACATTGTAATCACGTGTCAACTCTTCTCCAGTCATCAAGTTGAATACACTAATCATGTGTCTTGGATCAGCAATTTCATGGTCTTCAAAGGCGACTAAGAATTGGTGGCATGACCCTTTACACAGGGTGAGACCCCTCTTTCCTCGGAAAGCCAGAGAGACGGGATGGATGGGCCGTATTAAGAGAGACGCATCTAGTTCAGAGCTGAGCCAGAGAAGATAAACATCGCCATCTACTGGGGAAGGGCAGGATGGAGTGGAGCCAAGCAGAAGGGGGGGGGGCGGAAAAGCGCTGGCCGTTTACCCTTGCGGCCTGTCTTTCACTGAGACCTGTCAGAAACATTTAGACACACTTGCCAAGACAATGGGCCACACATCTACAGTGGCAGACAAGTCGGGATGAAATCACCATCAAATGAGGGAGGAAACTTAAGGGTCTTCATCTTTGTGTTTTTTTTTTGTTGTTGTTTTTTGAAAAGGGGAAAATACAGAGACTGAAAGAGCTCACACTGGGTGACAAAGAAAAATGCAAGCCAGATCTCATTTTCTGGAGGTGTCCAACTACCAGCAACAGTGAGAGAATGGAATAAGAACACAAACAGCAGAGTGCTGACAGTAGGAAAAAAAAGCAGGGTCAGAGAAGTAGCACTTGCCTTTCATCTCATTAAGCCCAATCAGGAAGAAAGAAAAGACAGCTCGTCAGTTCCAATAAGAATTCATTATTTCAACCTTCCTCAACCTGTTCGGGTACACACAGAAGGATGTGGTGGTTGGGAAATGACAAAAGCATATTTATTTGCCCCACCTGAACATTATCCGCCTTTTCTGAGAAGTTCAAACACAAATTTCAGGTTTCGCAACATAATTCCTAGATGCAGATTGGTACAATCTTGAGAACAGCAGACTTTTTTTTTCTTTTACACATGAGATGCCTTTGATAATCAGCGCTGTTGACCTTTTCACTGACTTTCAGAACTGTTTATAGAAATAGACAGTCACCAGGACACAGAAATAACTTCCTTGTGGAGTTTTTACTCAGAGAAAACTTAGTCATTTTCAGTATTAGTGAAGTGTTTAATAATCTATCTTATATGAAATTGTATTTTCTACTGAGTAACCCAATTTTTTCATTCAAGCTGCTAGAGAACGAGTGAGAGCAAGACTAAGAAGAAAAACAGGAAGGCTAAACAGAGAACAGAAAAGTTGCTCTGTTTAATCCTTTAGAAGTTTTCATCATCAGTTTCATAGAACATATTGGATTTGGAAATGTTAGGAGTCTTTTGGAAAAGTGAAGATTCATATTTTCAGTAAAATAAACACACTGCTGTCTCAAGAACCATGGCCATTCTAACTGAGCTAATCGACAAGACACTTAAGATATAAAATGGAGAAGAAAGTTTAAAATGTAAACATTCTGTTGTTTTACAATGACTGCACTTTCACAGATAAAGCATGAAGCTCCCAGTAGTGATAACTAAAAGCCTCTCATGTCAGGAAGACCAATTAATGATGTTCTTATATAATAACTCAGAATTGGCTTATTGTCAAACAAACCGGAGGTCTGAAACTGGCCTAAAAATTATTCAAATTAGTCCATCTTTACCTAGTCAAGTATGATATTTATGCTTTATCATGGTGAAAATCATGGCTTGTTAAATGGCAAAGCTCAAACAGGATGATCCTGAACTAAAAGAAAAATGAAAGTTACATGTGACTAATGCATCTTTTGTGGTGATTTGCGTCAAACTTTAGGCGCCAACACCCATGGACAATCAAGAAATGCACACGTGGCAGCAGCAGAAGAAAACAAACTTTTACCAGCCTCCTCCAAATGAATGAGAAGAAGCAACCCATAGTGAACTACTATAATGACACATGGGGTGGCGTGTTACAGCAGAGGGGCTGAGTTGGCAAGCAGCTCAGCAGCAGACGCACACCTGTTCTGACATTTTCTGTCGACCTTGACACAGAAAACACATGACAATGCCACTCTCTGCATTTCAAAAGTACAGGTTGTTTCTTTTTTTTTTTTTTTTCAAAGTCCCTTTGCTTCCCTTTTTTCATCCCCAGGACGACCAAATCCACTTTCCATGCACTTTGAGAGTCATGACGTAGCAAAAAAGCAGCAAGGAAAGGCAGACAGGAGGACAGTTATGTAAAATACATAAACCCTTATATGGAAAGACATTCTGTTTATAGGAGACATACAAGTACTGGATACCGGAGGACTCCTAACAACTGTCTGTGTTGGCTGACTTTTTACAAAGGACCTCAAGCCAATAATACCTCACTTTAAATCCCAATGTACACAGTAAACACTACTTGGGGAGCAAAAATAAAAGAGTGGCTCATCCTCTACTCTATATTCTGTGGTTACTGTGTGCTCACCCTTCCTTTTGAAGTTTATGACTGAGCTACACTGCACCCATCCATCTACTGTTTTAATCAAAGAGAAAGCAAAGTAGTGCTGCCAGGAGAGCTGCATACAGGAAAACAAATGCAATCTTCCTGTTAATCACTGCATTAACAAGAAGTCGACAGAGTTGATGCGCAAGCCGGGGAAGGCAGCCAGTCCAGGTGTTGGATAATTGTCAGTAAAGCCAGTGCCAACCTCTGCTTCACTAGTTGCTCACACTTTTGCCGTACCATAATAACAGTGTTTAGAAGGTGTTCATTTTGCTGGCAAGTGCAGGGGAATGTGGAGAAAAGCAAGAAAGGCCATGACATTTGCAGGACAACTATGGAGAATTGTCACATTCACAGTTGTTGTCAATACAAAATGAAGTTCGTTCAGTAAGAAAAACACCCATGAGTCAGTATGAAATGTTGAGTCAATGCATGGCATAATTATTGCCTCGTTTCATCTGAAACCATAAAAGCAACAAAGCTTCTACACTGCCATAGTACACTAATTGCTATGGTTACAATAATGTTTTTTATTGTTAATTTTATTATGATACAAAACATTAGATGAAAATCTAAAATTAACACCTGCTAAGTGTTTATTGCACATGGTATATATTTGAGGTATCGTGCACATTACTTTATATATATATATATATATATATGTTTACTCAAAATTATTCATATTCCTGGCAGGTTTAGAGTTAAAATTATCTTCATTCAACCAGCAAGTCTGAATGAAAGGTCAATTATTTTTTCTTCTTTTTTTTAACAAATCAAAAATTATTCACACCCTTCAAACCTTTGATATTACAGTCAGTCAAACAAAACTTGGTTGATAAAAAAAAAAAAAAAATTACGTATCTAAAACATTCTGGGCATAATTGAGTATAAGACATGCCTTTGAACAGAAATACCAGGTGTAGTTTTATAATAAGACCAATAGGTGGCGCTCCTTCAGATTCCAAGCTATGATTGACTGTATTTTTTTTTTTTTGCAAGTGGAAATATTTCCACACACTCCAACTGGTCTTTGCTGTAAGTGAGGGGAAAATGCAGCTCTGTTCTTTCAGCCAGATGGCTTGCAGTGCGCAGCAACAGGTGGAGAAGGGTCAGAAAACAGTGATCGCACTGGCACTTTCTCATGCATTTTATTAAAATTACTTTAAACCACCAGAGCAACTTGAATGGATATTTTGAATTTACAACTTCAAAGAAAGCCTTGTCTAAGTTCATAATCCCAACCAGCTCATCATTATGAGAATTATATAATTTAAAGACATGCCACACTACTAATACACTTCCTGACCACACTTCTTAGACTAGAATAATCAGAATTCAATAAGTTACGCAAGTGCTCTTTTGTTTTTAGTAGGTTTAAAAAAGATTTATCTCAGCTTGTGCACCACATCCTTTTCATTTCAGCTAAGACACTTTCACACTATCTCTTTTTTCTAAAGATTTCCCAGATAAAGCCCCAATCTCAGGGTGCCACACACAGAGCAACGCTGAAATCCTATTAGCATTTTGCTTTCATTATTTTTAATCAAACCCAGGAAACTGACATATATTAATTAATATCCATTACCAGTTTTTTTTTTTTTTTGTCCCTCTCCCGGAGAAGACGTTCAAGGGAAAAGAAGCAATTAACTTTACAAAATAATCAAAAAAATAGTTACAGAAATCTGATAAATGTCATGTGAGGTCCCGTCTGAATGTACGAAGTGTAATACATTCTTGCTGTCATATTCCATTAAACTGCTATTACAGTCTTGATAGAACTATTAGTCACTACATTATTAATAACATTAATGTATTTACATTTTTGGTGTACAAGCCTGCTTTCATGCAATAATTTATGAAGGCAACTTCAGATATGTTAGAACATTCTCCATCTGAGCTCTTTTGTGCTGGTTATTGATTGTGAAAACAGTCAAAACCCAAAATCTAATACCCCACTGCCCCCCTCACATTGCCTTTAATGTATTGGACTGGGCTGTTTACATTAAAGGGACTGGGATAAAGTGCATTTACATCCGAAGGCAGAAGTTCATAATTTACATTTCCAACATTTATTAGAGGTGACAAACGAGCGTTTGGTCCACTCGTGCTTTTCCACAATGCAGCACTCATTCAATCCATATAAATTACAGCCGGGCTAGAGAGTGCAAGAGCAAATTATTTTATTATATGTATGCATGTATGACTCTATAGGGGGTTACTAAGACAAACAGGGAATTACTTGATTAGGCTAACAGTGGTTAACAAAGAAAGAAATATGAGACTAAGTGTTGGGCCAATCAAGTTTTAGCATAAATATTTGGCCCTTAGTCAAAAAACCGACATAAGTGTGGAAGTCTTAACCTGCAGTAGAACAGTATTTCACTGTACGACTCTTTCACAAAGTATGGATTGCTCTTTTAAGCGTTGCAGCTCCAACTGCTTAGCCTTAGCTGGCACTAATATTATTCAATTAAAAGAAACTTGCCTAAAAGGCAGTATTATATTACATAATTAGGCAAGGCAGCGTTTTCAGAAGTGTAGTTACAAATGCGCTGAGGGGATCCCAGTATTTGAACAAATATCTGGCGCTGTAGGGGAGCTTGCAGACAAATTAACAGCTAATAACTTACTGGGAAGCCAGATAAAAAGAGGAAAAAATGTTCCCCAAAGTGTCAATTACAAATATTTTTTTTCCCTCTGATTTCTGCACTTGTGAGAGCGAGCAAGATGCTAAGAGGCAATTTGAATAGTGTAGGTTGCTCTTTTTTTCTTTTATTATTATTATTAATTTTTTTCTTTGTGCAAGCTGAATTGATTCACCAAGTAGCTGGATGGCTTAGAAAGCACCGGTGAACGGCCCCTTTATGACAGCGCGAGCTGGCCTGAGTGAAAACAGACGGACGCAGAGACAAGAGGAAATGAAGGGGGATTCAATCAAATTCATGTTCATTAAAAATCAGAGGGCATCTCCAAAAAAAAAGAAAAAAGAAAAATTAAAATATGCTGACAAATCAGAGGGTCTCAGTACCTGGAATTACCATAGTCATTTACTTATTAAAACCAGGATGCTTCCTGTCAATCAAGAGCCATCACATTCCCCATTTGCGGCGGAAAGCCGCCGTAATTGCTTCTCATACTAATCAACACAACTTGTGTAATTATGCCTTGAAAGTGACATTGGAGGCTGAGAGCGATGTGAGCAGTCTTGACAGCAGAGACATCTCGGATTCGTCGGGAGATTTCCAGCCTCGCTGCAAGGAGACGAGCCGCTCTCAGACCAACTTACTCACTCGAGCAGTTTACAGCCATAAACACAAAGAAAAGACAATAAATCACGCTGGAGTAATTACAAAGCAGAATGGAGAGTATAAAGAAAGCTTAGCTCAATAAGACCACTTTCCCAAGTATATTGAGGCAAAATGGCTACACTGTAATTAAACCGGGGTCGTATTTCTATCATTTCTTAAGTAAACATATTGTGACAGTTCACTAAATTGTGGGAGAATAGGAAATTACAGCTCTGTTACCAAGTCGTTTACATTAATACACTCGCTGTGACAAAAACCCTGCAAATAAAGTCCTAAGTATTCATTAAAGTTTATTGAATTCAGCCTAATCATAGACTTTACATATGTCTCCAAAATGAACTTTGCGTAAAGCTAACTCGAACATTCCTGCGAGCTGAGCGGAGCTTCATCCAAACCATATTCCCAGGCTGCATCTGTCAGCCGACACATCGCGGCCCGGCAACACGGAGGTCACAGCGAGGTCAAATTACTGCAACAAATCAAGAGCTCTGACTTACGACGTGAGACTATCTGCTTCAAATATGTGATTTTACGGGACAACGGCGAGAACCGTTTCAACTTCCCTTCTACAATGCAGACCTATTCAATGAATAAAATTTTTTTTAAAAGTCATTCTAGGGGTTTGTGATGGAGAACCACTCCAGCTGAACACACAAGGCAGAAACCACAAAATGAAAATAATTTTTTTTAAATGGGTTGGACTCATCTGTGCTCATCTTTTTCAAAGAGGTGGGTGGAACCAAACCAAGAAAAAAAAAAAAAACATCAAAAAGAAGTCAGTTGATAATTCTGGCACAGTATGAGTGGAATGAGCCTAATCATCTCATCTGCAAACAGAAACGAAAATGAAAGATTTATGGCTCATAAAAAAAAAGTTCAAACGACAGGGAAAAAAACCCAAAATCCCTGTCTGTGTCATTCCACACTCATGACCTCCAAACTTTAGCACATGTTGGAGAGAAACTGATAAAATGGCTTTCTGTGGCCAAATATGAGCAAAACAAGTACTTACTGACATAGAAAAGAGACGCTTTTACAGGAAAAGCCTGTGTGATTCACCCCAACCCCCTGCGTTCAACTCTTAATGAGTCAAAAAGTGTGACCCGCACTTAAACAAGAAGTCACAGCCAGAAGCTGTAAACTCATTGCCCCTCTCCTCCTCTCCTCCCCCCCTCTCCCCACCATCATCCAAAGCCCGCAACGTCGGCAGGACCTGGAAGATGTGCTCTGAGCATGCACAATAAATCTGACGTGAAATCATAATCATAAAAGCAATTAGCTGACCCTGCGCCACTCGTCCTTGGACATGACAGTGAGAATTCATACAGAGTCCTCTAAGGAGGCGGCGCGGAGAGGAGGAGAAAAAAAAAAAAGGAGAAAAAAAAGTGCAACACAGCAACAATAAACCGGAGGGCCCTTCCTGTGTCATTAACCACAGAAACAAACAGAGCATTATGCGCAATAAGTGCTGTGAAATAAGACAATTGAGCTTTTATGCTTTTCAAAGAGAAAACGTAACCACGACCGCTGCAGCAGATGTGTGAGAACTGTGAACCAATATTTTTAGGTCACTTCCATCAGGCCTGACAGTGCATTTAAAACATTGTTGGTTATTTAAGAAAAATAAAATAAAAGTTTGTACCTTTTACATTCCTGCATTTCTTGATGTGTGAAATGTGTTTACAACCAAAATAAAGAGAATCAGATCAGATAACACTCTCTCTCTTTCTCTAGTAGAAGTGCTAAAATTTGTCAAATCTCTAGTCTCACAACCTTGAGTGCACACACACACACACACACCCCGAGTCACACACTTTCTCACCACGACTTTCCACTCAGTAATTACAGAGGGGCCGAACGAGTGGCTGCCACCTAGTGACCGTCTTCCCCAATAATCATGAAATATCTCCATTGCTCGGGCCCCCACTCGGACCATAACTCTCCTTTACTGCAGACAGCTCCAATAAAGGATTACAATTACAATTAAAGTAATGAGCAAAGAGGAAAAAAAAGGGGAAAATCTCTGAGAAGGTTCCCCGGGCTTAACTGAATGGCAGCCCGGTTTCTTGACAGAATGGAGCTACCGTAGCGGACCCATTACTGGCGCTCATTTCGTATTCTGCCCCAATAATTAATTTGAAGCATGTTGAAACCTGCAGTTCTCAAAAATTAAAATGATGGCTTCAAAAGTGATTCATGTGAAATAATTAGACATATGAATTTTCAAACAAGATATTAAGTTCTGGTTACTTCTTGGTTTATGATGGCTGAAAAGTGAAAAGCTTAATCAGCTTAAAATGTCCAGTAATGTATGGTGAATGGGGGAAGTTTGTAGATTTTTTTTAAGAGTAAAAAAGAAAAAAAGAAAGAATATATTTTCTGAAAATCTTTATTTAAGCCATATTTTCATCCCATAACTGCTTTTTCAATATATGTAGGGGTTTCTCTTGGATAGAGTCACACAAAGTAATGCATAATTAACTACATATGGCTTTTAAAATGTTCTGGGTTTTTTTATCTGAAATGTGTGGTGTGCATATGCAGCTCTGGAAAAAATTAAGAGTCCACTTAAAATGATCACCTTCTCTGATTTCAGTTTTTATAGGTATATGTTTGAGTAGAATGTACATTGTTTTTTTGTTTTTATTATTCTATGACGTGTTGCTGCTGACAACATGTCTCTAAAATTCCAAGCAAAAATGTAGTATTTATTTGCAGAAAATGAGACATGGTCAAAATAACAAAAAAAAAGATGCAATGCTTTCAGACTTCAAATAATGCAAAGAAAACAAGTTCATATTCATTTATAAACAACAACTCTAATGTTTTAACTCAGGAAGAGTTCAGGAATCAATATTTGGTGGAATAACCATGAGGTTTTCAGTGGGGTTCAGTGCAGTGGTCTTTTCATTTTTTCCAGAGTTGTATGTTCAACCACCTTTATTCTGACGCCCCTAAGTAAAATCAGGTGCAATCAACTGTCTTCACAAAACAACTAATTAGAAAAGTTTTAATCTTTGGCAAATCCAGGTGTTCTGTAAAGCTCTCGTAGGTTTCTGTGAGAACATTAGGGAACAAATGACATCCAGAAGGCTAAGCAACATAGCAAACTGAGTTCTTTAAAGGAGGGGCCGGTTTAAAACAGTATATCAAACTTTAAACATCTCACAGAGCACTGTTTGATCCAGATGAAAATGGAAAGATTGGCATGACTGCAAACTTATAAACAGCATCATGCTATGGGGTTGTTTTTCTACTGCAGGGACAGACAAGCTGGTCACAGTTGATGGACAGACGTATGGAGTTAAGTGCAAGACGATCCTGGAAGAAATCACGGTCGAGGTTCATCTTTCAGCAGGGCAACAGTCAGAGTTACAACGAAATGTTTTAGATGAGTTTATGTGTTGTTTGTTGAAATGGCTTAAAAAGCTGATGTTTACAAATGATTCCCATCTAATATGACTCACTTTGAGCCCGTATGAAAAGAAAATGGCTGAAAATGTCAATAGTTACTGTAGACGTGTTAGATGGAGAAGACAAAAAGAAAAAGAAAAGTATGATTTTCCTTATTGCTTATAACTTTGTGTTTACTGTGACATAAAACCTATAAAAATCTGTTGTCATGAGCTAGCAAAAACATAAAGAAGTTCAAGGGGAAAGACTACTTTTTCAAAGCTCCGTAAACACGTCTGAAGAGAATACCCACACAGAGTCAAGACCCCAGTTCAACCTTTGACTTCCTGGTAACACCACTGTTTTACATTAGTCTTACACTCACATGGAAGTGCAGGGGGGAAAAAAAAAATCTCTTTTCATAGCTAACATATGAGCCACATCTGTCAGCCAGCGCCTCATGGGATGCAGCGAACGAGCCGACAGTGAGAAGTGAAACGATGAGGGGGAAAAGTCTGACAGAACAATAAAGAGGTTACAGTAGCTGCAGCGATCCCTTCACATCTCCTCCTCAGCTAGTTACTCCTAGTTTTGGCTTCGGCTAACTACCAAAATTCTCACCCTGAACACAATCATCTCCAGGCCCCCAGCCCCTTTACGCCGAGGCGGCTACACTGTAGCAGAGGGGCTACGGAAACCTGAAGACTGCTGAGCCAAAACAGATCACTTCAAAGCGGCTTATTTAACGCTTGCTAAATTTTTCATCACAGTCGCTTAATATCCTGGGGAAGCAGAGCTTTTGAAGTTGCTGTGAGACCGCGGATGTTCTCCTTACAATTCTTTTTCTCCTCCCTCTGCTGTCCTAAAATCCCCAAACCTAAACACATAACACACACCCGGCGCACACTATCTGTGCCAACATGCACCCGCTGACTGACAGCAATGCACCGACTGCACACACAAACCGCACGCTTGCATACTTACAGACAAACACACATTTAGTCATTCGAGGCCTGGGTTGAGGACAGAAAGTAAGCAACTGGTTTCATGCCAGGAAGGACACTCAAACGCTGCTGCAGATCAGATGCAAACGCGACAATAAAAGCATCAAACTGTACACAGGTGAGATCAGATAGTAGTAACTGAAGCCCTATTTTTTTAAATCCACCTTCCAATCTTTAGCTGACACAATAGCGACAATGTTTCTCTTGTATTTATCGGGCCTTTAACAATGCAGAATCTGCTGGCACCAAGTCTTAAACTAATACTTGTACAAATAAATGTCACAAAGCCTTCCAATAAACTCAGCAGATATGTGTTGCAGCAAGAAAAACAAGCTTTGATCTAGAAATCTGTGAAGAACGCTTTTTGAGGGAAATGTTCACTTTAAAGGCGAATTCTGTATGCAAAACAAAAATTAAGATGAACAAGGTGCATCAATGGTCTCTGAATCTTAACAGTTTTATTTATGGGATTAAAACTCATGATATTAGTATATTATCAACATCATGCTGTACACAGCTGCAGCATTTTGGAAACAGCTTGGTTAACGTACATCTATGCAGGCATGATAATTAGCCACGTGCTAATCATCTCACACCAAACGCCGCAAAGGCAGATCGAGAGACGAGGTGTGATCGCTGACACAGATATGGATCAATAGTCAATGAGTGACTGATTTTGATCAGGACCATAATCCAGTGTTTGAGATTAGATCAGTATATTGTGATTCATTGCTTTGAAATTACCCATTAAGATTAGTTGCAGCATTTGTTCAATCTGAATACAACATCTTTGTGGTCTTTTCGCTAAGGACTGAAGCAGATTAAGCAAAGTTATTGCAGATATCTAAATGAAAAAAAAAAAACCCTCCCCTAAATTCAGGAATGTGCTTCAGTGATTATGCTTTAAATGTATTGGACCAGACCTGAGGGATAGCTTATTACTCCTTAAGTTGTCATTTCAGAAGACGAATTGTGTAGAGTGGAAAAGATGCTACTTGCACCCATTGACAATTTTTTTCATGAATTTGAACTCCTTTCTGAGTTTCCCATTATCAAAAAAAGATCTTCATGAAGTAAAACTTATGCAACTTGTTATGTAGATACATATTGTGAGTTAAGGTGAATAAGTGAAATGGGGTATTCTGATTGTTTTTTTTTATACTACTGAATATGAGGGAATGAAAATATTTCAAAACATAATCTAAAGGTTTAATCTGTTAAATTAATATTTTTTTAATCATAGACTGACAGATTAAAATAAGGAAAATTAAGATTCCCAAGATTAATTTTGGTCAATGTTTAATTAAATAATTTCCTGTTTATTAAACATCTGAATTGTTCTGTATCTCATTTTGGTCAGTTCACTTAGAAAACGTTTCAGGTTAGAACCTGATCAAACCACATTACCTTTGACCGTCTGTTGGTTTATATACTGGAGTTACAAAGCCACATTTTCCAAATTACTGTCACTGCATGCTAATTTTAAATGCACAAGTATTTGCCACACTGATGGGGTGAGCAAAAGGACTAAGGAGGGTGGGGATTGAAGGAGGAAAATGTCAGGATGGAAGTGACCAAAAGGCAACAGCGGCGGTTTTCAGCGACTGGTATCCCGCTGCACTGAGGAGGAAGCGTCTCTGGAGCAACCTCTGTAACTGCAGGTCCAGAGCTGCCCCTCTGGGTTGTGCGGTGGCAAAGGCTGCGGCGTTGCCCCCCTGAGCCGGGGCCTTTTGCCACCAAGGAGAGTCCGTGCAGTGTGCCAGGGCCTTCTGATCTGGGCGAGGTGAGTCAGAACCTGTTAACATGACTGGTGTCCCCGGTCTGACACACTGTGCTGTCTGACATGGCCATGTGCACATGAATGTTACACAAGTGAGAGACTGTGTGTGTGTGTGTGTGTGTGTCTGCTCTCTTCCTCCTGTCCCTCCCAACCCTGCCAGCACTCCCTTTCCTCTCATCCAGATAAAATCCTTTCAGACACAAATTTCAATTATTCACCTCATCCAAATAATGCCATGTGACAAGAATTATCCCTACTGTAATAATCCACTTAACTGGGAAAGAGCAGCTCATCAAAAAGAGAAAAGAGAAAAGGCGCTGGAAGTGAGGAGGGTGGCGGTGGTGGGACTTGTCAGCCGGTCTCGAATCAGGACCTTCGCAACGAGAATTTCCTCCCTTTTTGAGGAGGCAGCCTTCAAGTGCGCCGGGATGATGAAATTGAAGTAAATTGAAAGAAAGCCTGGGAGAATGCTCCCACAATCAATAAACGCAGGATTAAATTAGCCTTGGCATGAAGGGATGATGGGGGGAAGATGAAGAGTGAATGGTGGCGAATGACATTGAGACATGCTGGCTGAACAACACAACCTGGGTGTTGTGCCCATACAAGGACGCAGAGTGTACCTGGGACGTATTCCATCCCATTTAGGAACAAGAGCACGTCTAATAAACACTTTCCTATAATCATTATCAAAAAAAAAAGAAAAAGGAAAACTACTGATGCTCATTGTTGGTAAAAGTCACGGCTATCACTCAAACCAGAGCTACCCAAGCAAGGAGCCGCTGCGCAGTCCATTTTCTGATGAAACTGATTTTTCAGCAGAGCAAATAAAATCAGCTTTAAAGACAACACAGATATGAAATTCTTATTTTTTTAAATTCTCAATTTGTTTCCATTCTAACAAAAAATAAAACATAAGGTTATCTCTCATGATGTGTGATAAAAAACTTTTTGTCTGCTAACTTGTCTAAGCACACATGATTAGTAACACATGCACAATCTAAGATTAAGCATTTGTATAAATATCTCGAGTAACTGAGAATCTGTAGTGTCTTTTTTTTTCATGTATTTTTACATAACCATGTAAAATATTACAGCATATTTTGATTCAGCTACCTGCCTCGTCTGCATCTCCATTAAACCCCCACTCTTCAGTCAACTAACTCAGATGAAGTTCTTCCTCCTTACCAGCGCTTCTCTGGGCCGAGCTGTCCCGTCATCTCCGGAAGAAAAGCCAGACTGCAAAGACAAACAAACAGCGGCGTTACGGTGCCATCTGCTGGGCAACATAGGGACTGACGGCTAGGACGTTTGGCTATGAAAGATGCACTGTTTTATATCCAAAAATTAACTGGACATAGATAGTAATGGAAATTCATAAAAAGATACATTTTTCATTTATAATATGTATTTATCATTTAGTAAATTTACCAAAAAGCTCAGAAAAGAAAACCTAATTGTCTGAATATACTATGAATAATTAAGACATATTAATGTTACACAAAACGACTGCTACTATGCATTAAAAAAAAAACAACAACTCATATTCAGTTCATCAGCATGTGTAGTTTTGCACGCGTTTGATTTTCAAATTATTTTGACAGATTATCTGATCTTTTTTCCAATGATTAACAACCATTATATAATTTATCAAAATTTAGATTTGAAGTTATTTAGATTTTTTTTTGTCTTTTATCATTCTTCTTAGGATTTTAGAATATATGCTTCTTCAATGTTTTTTTCTTAAACATGGCAAGCTCATTAGCTCTTTGTTAGTTGTTGCCTACTTTTTTTTTTACTGACAGTGTGTTGTCCTAATTGTGTCTGCAAAATCCTCTCTAAAAAAACGAATACACCTTCTTCTAATTACACAGTTAAATCTCAGTAAATTTGAATATCACCTAAGGGTTAATACATTACACCTGTTTGATTTAAACAGTGAAGATTCATTGCACAGAGTGGTATAAGTCAGATTTTTATTTTCAATTTGATGATTATTGCTTACAGGTAATGAAAACCCAAAATTAAATTAGAATTTTCAACCTTATTCTAAAATGGTGTGATGTATTCATCCCACCAAAACGAGACATTTATCAATTAGAAGACTCAACACGTATTTCACTCAGAGGTCTGTTTTAAATAATACAAAAAAAAATATATAAGTCTAATATGGAATGACAAAATATATCTGACAGTAGGAAGAGCTGCTATATTTCACTATCAGAGCAAAAAAAAGCAGGGATATGACCTAAATCCTGCTTTGGACAAATTGAGGCAACAGTATAAAAGTAAAGAAGCACCAACAAAGCTTTCTCTGGCCAAAAACATTTCTAGCTTTGTTAGACATCAAACCTGCTAATTGTGGGATTTTTTTCCTCCTAAGGACCAAAACATACAAGCAGGAAAAATTTAGCTGGAGACTCTGCAATACAGTAATGTTGACCTACAGGATGTTTATTTATGCATCAGGGAAAAAATGTTTTTTGTTATCAGTAGTTGACCTGTCAAACAGGGCTGATAAAGAGAAAACCTATTTGATTGGTAAAAGAAGAGCAATGAGATATATTTAAAAAAGTAGAATGATCCATAGAGATCAACTTTTTGACAAATGTTTCATTTCTAAAATTACATGGATGTAACAGATAGTTCAGCCTAATTTATTAGACCAGGGTTTATGTCAATTTACAGATTCATTTAGCTAATAATCGCATCTGGCATAATATAAGTTGAGGGGTTCTAATTTTGTTGTGCATGATTATTATATGATAGTTGCCAATGTGAGAATCCACTAATGGTTTAGTAGTCAGCATGCATTCCATCTTTACCTTCTGTTTGCTAAGTTTACAGCATGTATTTACAATGCAATCATGTAACTTATCAGCCAAGCGATAAATAGAAAATCACAGATAATAACTGCAGTCAACTCTTTAGAGAATCAGCAACAGACTTCTACCAGCCAGGCTTATGGCCCCTTTTTGAATGACCTTTCCCCTGCACACGCCAACAACTACTCATGACAGTCATGACTCCATGTTCAAAATAGAAATAAAAAACTCAGCAACGTGGGAGCGTTATAAATGGTAGGACAGTAACGTAAACCAACCATGTTATCTGTGAAAACATAAGGCAAACCCTACAACTTATTTACCTCCACTTATGTACAGCAGTTTGAGTGAAAGGAAACTTTTAAAACGCTCCCAACCTAGCATGCTAGCTAGCAAGCATGCTAGCATCCATTAGTTGAGCAGTTACTGAAGTAGCCGCTAAACAGGCTAATGCGTAAAAGCAACAATTAGAAGCAAATTCGAAGAGCTTCCAATGATATATGGAGGACATGAGGTAAATGTTGGGTGATAGACAAAGAAAGACCTGTGTTGGTGGATCAGGTTGCTCGGTGGATGCCATCTTCCCAGCCCCCCGATAGGTCGACGGCATCACGCTCGATTGCTTTTCCTGAAGATGGCTCTTCTTGTTTGTAACATTCAAATAAATGCTTACTGTATTTCAGCTCTTACATGAGTCCTATCAGAGCCTTGGCTGCTAAAAAACTGGAAAAATGTGTATGTAAACTGTAGCTTTTGCATGTTTTTGTGCTGTCATCGTTTCTCTCAAACATAAATGTATAAAGTAACACAAAGTGTTTGTAATTTAGCTGATTTTGTCTCTTTTTCAAGACAAGAGTATGTAAAAACAAATGTAATCTTGATTGACTGTTTTTTTTTTTGTTTGTTTGTTTTGTTTTGTGTGTGGGGGGGGGGGGGGGGTTGGAACAATTTTTTTTTGTTTTTTTTGAAAAAGTTTATTTCCCCGCCTTC